>APFE030129019.1:18908-47115 GCA_000404065.3 Pinus taeda | reverse complement strand
GCGAAGTTTACTAAACTTCGATTTATGGTTGGAGTTCAGGAAGTTGTCACTAAGGGGGGATAGGCTCTAGTGCCTCTTCCTTCTCCTATTGTGTCATATTTGTAAATCCTTCAATCCTATCCCAAGTTGTTCTTAAGGGGGGATGTTAGGATATTCCGACACATAGGAAATAGTTAAGTATAACTTGGTCTAGTATAGAGTTAGGTAAAGTGTGTTTCTTTACTATGTACATTTGTAACTTACAATCCGACGGTCACGATATGTAGTGATCCAATGGTTCATTCTCTCCTCGGTATTACCGACACTTGATCCATGGCTTAACACCCGATTGGTCCACGAATTCTATTTAAAGCGCATGAAGGGTCATTTGTAGGTTAACCGTTCACGAGAGAAGCTTATGTAAATTTTCATTCTTTTATTAATAAATTTCCTGAAGTGGCTGTGTTGGCTCAGGCCGTGCACTATTTCCCTCTTTGAGGGTTTTAACCACATCAAAATATTGGTGTACTGATCTGTGATCTGGTTGTGAGTGGTGTCCTTTGGTGTTCTGTCTTAGGAACTTACCCTGTAAATTCGTACAGTATATTAGCATAAACAATAGAATTTTAAAGCACATAAATAGTCAAAGATAAATATAAGCATATACCTGATTTTCAAGCATTTATTTAATTCCGCATTGGATAATCATAAAGACTTGGGAATATTTAAGTTTTGGAATTGGTAAAGGTTCTTATAAGTTAGACAAGAAGCCTAAGTGCCCCATTTTCAGATCACTCATAATGATCTTCATCTATTCTAAAAGATGATATCCATAACGGCGATCGAACATACTAAAGAAAAGTGCTCCATGTAATTTATCTAATAATTCATCAACGGTAGGAATATGAAACTTATCTTTGACTATCATTTTCTTTAGTTTTTAGTAATTTAGACAAATACCATAAACCATTTCTTTTTATATCCATCACAACTAATGAAGAGAAATCACTTTGGTTACGTTGAGTAATGATAGCATCTAACATTTCTTGAACCATACAGTCAATCTAACCATTTTGTTCATATCAATACATGTAAGGCTTAATTTTAGGTGATAAAAATCCAAGTTGAAAATGAATAACATGGTCATGATCTCTAGTAGTTGAAGACGCTTAGGAATCTCTCAATATACCCTGCAATGATTTTTGATTAATTTGTCGAGATCAATAAGAGCAGAAGATATGGATGTTTGAAGATATAATAAGCCTAATTGAACAATTACATCATAGTTTCCATTTCTTACAAGTTTCATTATGTTATTCAAGCTTGTCACTTTAGAGTGCCTTTGATACCTATGAGACCAATTTTCTTTGCTTCTAAGAAATATCTCTGTAACGTCTTGAAAATGAAGGGCTACTAATCTTAATGATTGTAACCATTAGACCACATTCAAATTTCCATTATGTGATTATCAAATAAATACTCCCCGATATTTAGTTTAATAATGTGGAACATCGCTTCACAATTTATGATACATCCATCTAGAACCATTCTTTTAAATTTGGTGTTAGAAATACAAATGAGTTGAGAGGTTTTGCCAATTTGTAATTAATGGAGTTATGGGTACTAATTAAATCAATTAACATTGTTATATTTTATTTTTGAGATATTCTTCTATCTTGAGGTTTCATGAAGTACCAATGTTAGTCAATGCGTGAAAGGTTTTTGCTAGAGCAAGCCATTATAGTTCCAAATATTGTCACAGTTCCACTTAATTGTTCTTCATCTTCACAAGCTACGTAGAACAATTTATTCTCACCGCATTTATTCATGTCACTTAGATGAAACATTGTCCCTTATCTCTTATTTCATTCATTTGTTAAGGTGTTAATCTTTTTATTTTAGGAGAGGGAGCATGATGTTCTTTATAGATATTACCAACCAATTTTCTAGTAGCCATATTTTTATTTTGACTTTCCTTCCTAGACTAAAGGTATACTCTAGGGATTTACGTTCAAAGAGACACACCTCACGTTGGATGTCAGATTCTATACATACAAGATTCAAAAGAGCAATGACATAAATAAAAAATGAAATAGTACATAATACTTTACGTTGTAAAATTGTCACAATTTTTTAAAGAAACATCGATGGCCAAGGCAAGATGATTTTATTGCAGGAGAAAAATTACAATTATTCTTAATCACACACAACATCCTCATCTCTTGGAATCATAAATGAAGCAGGTATCATTACATAGATAGTAACAATCATTTGGTTTGTAAACTACCATTGTTAGAATAACTGCAACAATATTTACAATAGTAATTTAATTGATTGTTGTGATATTTTAATAATCTCCACCCTGACAATAATTTAACTAATGAATTACCAAAGTCCTCTCACCTTTTTTTTAGGCCAAGGGAATCTACACAATGTGCATCTTCTCTATGAACATGTTGTAGCGACTATAAACACTTTCTAAAATTTTTCGTTAGCTTCATTTTGGATCCTCCCTACCAACCTTTCACAGCAACATGTCTTGTCTTGTCAAGTACACAAGCTTCAATGATTTTCTTGTAGAATGATAGCTTGTCCATCAAAGCTTGTTGCATCCCCCTTATAGGTTGTTTTACCGGACTTAGTCTAGTTGTAGGCAGAGCAGTTGCCTCAATAATTTTCATAATTCTGGAAGGCAACCGGCCTTCCCTCCAAAAATTGTACAATTCTATCCGGCAACCTGCTGGGCTCTAGAATTGCACAAATCTAACTGTCACAGTTCAGTGAGAAATTTGCGCAATTCCTCCCAGCAGGGTTGCTCACCTGAGAAATTTCACAATTCTGGGCAGCAGTCAGCTGCTCTACCCAGAAATTGTGTAATCCCTCTATGCAGCCAGCCTAGCTCCCTCCCAGAAATGCACATTTCTTTCCTCCTAGTTGAGCAGATTATTGCATGTGTAGTTGAGTTGACCAGTTCCCTTCGGGACTGAGAAAAACTGATTTTCCTTCATGGGTTGATCCTCCCAAGGTAGCATGCAAAGGAATCCCTTGTTTTAGGGATCTATTTTTAGCATTTCAAGGTTATATGCAAGGATCATTTCAGTAACCTTCCACCAAGTGTTATTTTCCCTAGTTTTGTGGTATGCACATTGTAACATCAATTTTATCGAAACTCATTAATCAGACACTACAAAGCTCATTCCTCACATCAATCTTGTAGCTCTAACATCCCACATTGCATCTAGTTGTCATCAGCATTTTTAGCTCAGTTGTTTTGGGGTAAGCTGTTAGGTAAACTTGACTCAGGATAGAGTCAAAGTTGACCAGGTTAAACAGTGATGGTTTTGGGGCACATGGTATTGTTCACCCATAGTATTCTGCCCATGGTATTATATGTAATGGAGCTTATAAAAGGCTGGAAGGACTTCATTGTAATGTAAGACTTGGAGGTGAGCAATGAAGGCTCACTTGGCCAGATTGGCCAGGTTTTTGTCTAATGCTAATAAGATCTTATTAGGTTGGTTTTTTCTCGGATAAACATTTGTGTTTATCTAAAACTTGACAAGTTTATGTCTGAACAAGGTTCTACTAGATGTCACTTTGATCATTGTGTTTATTTGAAAAAGCAAAATGATGGCAGCTATATTATATTGTTATTGTATGTAGATGACATGCTTGTTCCAGGGTCTAACATGCAGGAAATAAATGTGCTCAAAAGGAAATTGGAAAATTGAGTTGCAATGAAGGATTTGGGAGCTGCAAAACAAATCCTTGGTATGAGAATAACTGGAGACAGGAAAAATCGTAAATTAACATTGTCTCAGAATGAGTACATACAAAAGGTTTTGAAAAGATTCAATCTGCACAAATGCAAAACCAGTTAGTACACCTTTTGCTAGCCATTTCAAACTTAGTAAGGAAATGTGCCCAAAGACCCAAGAAGACATGGATTATATGTCTAAAGTTCCATATGCATTAGCAGTTGGAAGCTTAATGTATGCAATGGTCTCTTACACAAGGCCTGATATTGCACATGTAGTGGGAGTTGTAAGCAGGTACATGAACAATCTAGGAAAGGAACATTGGATGGCAGTGAAATGGATTCTCAGATATTTGAAAGGTACCACAAATCAAGCATTATGCTTTGATGGTTCAAACATTTCTCTACAGGGATATGTTGATGTAGATATCGCAGGTGATAGAGATAACAAAAGGAGCACTACAGGATATGTATTTACTATAGTTGGAACAACTATTAGTTGGGTTTCAAAAATCCAAAGTGTTGTTGCACTTTCAACAACAGAAGCAGAGTATGTTCCTGCTACAGAGGCTAGTAAAGAAATGATTTGGTTACAAAGGTTTATGGTTGAATTAGGTAAGGAGCATGATATGGGCATGTTATACAATGATAGCCAAAGTGCCATTCATCTTGCAAATAAGTTAGCATTTCATTCCAGGGCTAAACACATATAGCTCAAGTACCATTTCATACGATCAGTGTTGAAAGATGGAGATTTGAAGCTAGAAAAGATACACGCTAGCCAGAATCCTGCAGATATGCTAACAAAAGTTGTAACCAGGGAGAAACTGAGAATATGCTCAGTGTCTATTGGTCTTCAAGGATGACGATGAAGATGAGAAATAGCCAGGTCCAAAGAGGAGTCATTCTCCAGCAAATGAAACAACGGTGCAGTTGCTTCTATCATTCTCAAAGTGGGAGATTGTTGAGTATGGAGCATGATTGTTTAGAGGTCTTTGTTTCAGTTGGATGTATTCCCCAGGAAGTTTGTACACCCCTCAACGAGTAGGGGTGCGGGGGGGACTTCTGCCCCCCACGGGGGTCCCGAGGGGGTGATCCCCGGCGACTGGGGGGTCCGGGGCCTAGCAGTCCCCCGGCGGGGGTTTTAGGGGCAGCGCCCCCAAAGCTAAAAACATATGTAAAAGTATAGTAATTTCTAGTCAATATAGGTCGTTCATTAGGTGGATGATTTGATAGTAGAACTTATGTTTAGTTTAGGGTTTTTTACCCTAGAAGGCAACCCCTCTCTTCATATGAGGGCATTGTATTTGAGGCTATGTAATAGATGTATATTGTCCGAGCGAGAAACAGAGAGGCAAGACTATGAGAAAAAATAGAGGATATTACAACAGATCTGCTATAGGTTGTGTCTCTTCATCTTTTGCTGGATAATAGAAAGGAAGGACTGGCTATTCGGAGTGGACGTAGCCCAAACTGGGTGAACCACATATATCTGTGTCTCTCTTGTTTTATGCGTTTTCTGTGTTTATATTTTTGCAATATTTTATGTGTTCCATTGCTCCATAATATATAATTTTATGTGAGGCCACTGGTGCTAGAATATACGAGGTCCTCGTCGGGCTCACAGTTGGAGCGGTTTAATAGAAGTTTTTGAGCAAATCATATTGAGAGAGGATGGATTAGAATCACAACAACAATAAACAAAAAAAAATTAATGAATTCAAAATTATTGCATGTAAATGGGAATACTATTGTAAGACCTGGTAAGGCATGTGTACCCCTCGGTGATCACCAGTAAAGACTGGGTTAGACCTAGGCGATAGGGGGATGTCGGGTTAACAATACCACGGGTAAAAATTCTGAGGGGGGTAAGAGCTGAAGTGAGCATGATTGTCTCACTTAGCAGGTTTGGCTGGAGTTAGTCAAGGAACCCCAAGTCAAGTTTAAGCGGGGAATTGTTAGGTAAACTTGACTCTGGATAGAGTCAAAGTTGACCAGGTTAAACAATGATGGTTTTGGGGCACATGGTATTATGCACCAATAATATTTTTCCTATGGTATTATATGTAATGGAGCTTATAAAAGGCTGGAAGAACTTCATTGTAATGCAAGACCTGGAGGTGAGCGGTGAAGGCTCACTTGCTCGAATTGGCCAGGGTTTTGGCCAATGCTAATAAGATCTTATTACGTTAGGTTTTTCCCCAGATTTGGGGTTTTCTCGAATAAACATTTCTGTTTATGTGTTTATGGTTTTTACTAGTCATTTTTATATTTATTCCTCTCAGTAATTATTTATGTTATGTAGTAAATTTCTTAACATAGGCCCACTTTTCATGACTCGCACAACATTTTTGGTGCTTTATGTGTTTTGCTTCATATGGATGTTGTCTACTTGATTTCAGTGAGTGCTTGCTATTGTTTTGATACATAATAGCTTGTAATAGAACCATTTTAGTTTGCATTAACATTTCTTTGTTTTCACATGCATGAAACTGCTTTTGCACGCACGACATCATTGTGGCGACTCGCTTCACACACATGCATGCTTTATTGTTTCATGAAACCCACACTTGTTGTTAGCATGTATGATATTTCACTATTTTTTGCACTCATATCATCATGCATTCATACTTCTCAAGTTTTCAGTCATCATCGACTGGATTGGACTACCTTGGCCTGGACCCTGCCTTGCCTGGCTAGTACTGCACATTTCTGAAAGCGAAGGCTCTACCTTCCTTCCAAAAATTGTGAAAATCTAGCCAGGCATTGACCTCCTGGCTTGCATTGTGCAATTCTTGGAGGCAGTGTCCTATTGGCCCCAGAAATTGCTCAATGCAATTTGCTGGTTGCATGTCACTGCTGACTGAAACTCTGCGTTGCACAGTTTCAGTCCTAAGCCAGCCAGGCTGTACTATGCATTACATAGTTCCAATAGTCAGTCAGCCTCTTGACAACTCTAACTGTGCCTTGCATAGGTTTGGAAATCAGTCTCCTGACTTCCCAGCGGAAATTGCATAACCTTCATGATTAGTCACACAGTTATGTTGTAAGTCAGTTGTCAAGTTTGTTTTGGTTTTTGACTGACAGGTTGCTTGCCATGAGTGTTGTGATGTCTCAAGGTATTTCTAGTGTTCATCTACTTCTCAGTAGCATAGGTACAATGGTTTCAGGAGATCAGAGTCAAAGGCATTGTTTATAGCACACTTGGGGATGCAGTCGATCAAGTGTCTATGAACTTGTCTACCCACAAAGACATCAAGTTGTTTGTAGACAAGGACATCAAGATATGACAATAGTAGCAGCATAGCATGCAGCACCATCAAAATTAACTAAAGGCAACATACGAGATGCAGTGAATCCAAGAGGAAGGTTGTTGACAACACAAATGCGGAACAAAGTCGCAAGCGTAGGAAGATCCACTTGTGATAAAAGAAATTTTGGAGACTCAGGCTATGAGGTGACGGTATGACATGGAGATCAAGTGAAGATAAAGATCAGAATAGAGAAGGAGTTGCATGTGTTGAAGTAGAAACTCAAATAAGAATAGGAGTTGCATAGACGAGAGAATGAGTTGCAGCATGAACAGGTACAACAATGGGTGCAACATGCACTCACAGATGAAACTTCATTTGTACAAGTTATAGATCCACCCTAGAAGTTGGCACATAGAACACATGGTGAGCAATGTTGTTATCTCATTAAAGGGAATTTCGTAGTATGCATGTAATTGTGTGCATGCATGCGATCTATCCCATTTGGCACACTCACCAAGGCAAAGACAAGAAGTAAGTTTGACTAGAGCTGAACATGCAGTTGACAGTTGATGTGCAAGACCACCAACACACACTCGAAGATCAGCAGGGACGCTATGCATCAGTTTGTTCCTAGTTTGACCACACCCAATAAGACCATGTGCATGTTAGCAGACGAGTTGGATAGAGGAGCGACACCAATGCACCTAGATGTAATGGAGAGAAGATTTCGCTTCAGTAAAATGTCACCATGGAGCGCATGCACACCATCATAGACGACCAAGCTTGGCATCAACTCACCACCTTCACCATCACAAGCATGTCAAAGCGTTTATCTCATCACATGAACCGAGTGTCAATGATGTCTTGCACAACTTGATCAAGCCATTTTGTCTCACGTTGGCACATGTGCATTGTAATATAACGTCTTGTCATGTGGAAGGTCAAGTGTCGATAGTTGGATGTAACAAACATAGAGTAGATGAAGAGTCATGAGGGTAGATGAACTGTCCCAATGGGGAATGTCAAGGGTCATCCCACCCTTTGCTATAAATAGAACCTCATAACTCATTGTAAATGTTTTTGGTCAGCCAAGCTTATGATAAGACTATCTCAGAGAGAGCTTGGACAATATTGTAATGAGCCTTGGCTTCTCGACTGAGCAGAGCTAGTATATCTCTTTGGAGGAATAAACAATTATGGCTATAAAGTTCTACTATTGGAACTAGTGGGTGGATATGGATGTATTGTATGACTGGAGCTTACACTTCTTAATATAATAGAGCTAACATGTTTTATTCATATGTTGTATTGTATTCTATGGTATTTGGTCTGCTCTAAATGATATATGTATTTGTTTGCTTACTCATGCATGTATGGACTATTCTGTATAAGTATGTGTGTATATTTATGAAATGTGTTGTTGGTTTAACCATCACTTTGGATTGCTAGCAAAGTTTCCTTGTTGTGATGCATCCTTGCTCGTGTGTTTCCTTCTTAACTTCGTGCTATCACAAGTTTCCACGGGACACATTCATCTCAACCCCCATGTGTTAGAACCTCTCATGCACCTTCCTTGTGCACTGCATATGTCACACCCTTGCGGAATCATGTGAAATCGTGGTGAAGGAATTACCGTACGACCCACTGCTAGGAATCCTACATCAAACAGTCTAATGTCTAATTGGGACTTCTTACTGGGGAGATCCCTTTACATGTTGGCGGGTCTAACACTGTCAACATTTTGGCGCTAGAAGGAGGGCCAGATGATAAGCCGAGTCCTCACATCTACTTTGAATCTCTACATATCTATCATGACTAACTACAGAGTTACTCTTCCAGAGTGTATGTCTTATGGAAACGACTTCATTATCTCAGAAAAGATCTTAGATAACTTGTCACGTAAAACATTTGATGGTGGAGGCCAAGTAGCCTTGGTTAGGCACTCAGTCGGCATTGTAGGCTCATGTGAAAAGCATGGAACATTTGAAGAGTACATGACATGTGCACTGTTCACCTACATTCTTCGAGGGCACCCCATGCTATAGTGTGCCATGCTGCCCAAAAAATATATTCATTCTCTTGCTCATCTGGTTGCAGAGATAGACCATGCTTTCCATCAATTTAACTATAAAGAATTTGATCAAGAAATTCTGAAATTACGAAAAGCACCCGATGAATTGATTGATCAATTTTACACACCCTTTTGTAATCTTGCATACCAATTTTCCGAAGATGAAATTGATTGGGAATTTATTTATGGAATATTTGAGTATCTTCTTCACATATCTGAACCCCACTCAACACACTTTAGTGATTGAGCTACACAATCATAGGCAGACACAGTTGCTATTACAAGTGACTTTCCGTCTTCACCTCCTCAAATAGCTCCACCACCGCAGAGTGATGTGGGAGATCATACACACACATCTGTTGAAATGTGGCATCCTCTCACCCCACAACAGATCTGTTGCAAGCCTGTTGGTTGTCACGTGGATTCGCTCCCTCAACCTATGTCCCTACAATCTGTTGATCCTCTAGATTGTATTGTCTTGTGTTTTCCCATTCCAGACTCCTCACCTATTCTGAACAAGGACCAAGTTGTCAAGAGAGTTGGTGTTATGCACCCAACCTATGCCATCATCCATGATGAGTGTGTGCGGTAATCTAAAGAATAACTTATGGTGAAGGATGAGTCCCTTCCAACCATGCCTGATCCACTTTATCCTGACATCGTTTGTGATTCTGTCACTACTAATTTCCCTATGAAAACCCATTTCAAGATGTTTCTACTTCTAATCATTCATAGGACACGTCAGATGTCAGTCTGTCATCACAGTGTGGAGAGGACACATATTCCTCTGAAAATTTGTCCAATCCTGTCATCTGTGATTTTTGAAAACAAAGAGGGTGAACATATTTGCTTCTCATCTACCCCTATGCCTAATTCGTAAAATCATGAGGATGCCGAGAAACATCCTGAATTTTTTGATCTTGGTTATCATGATCTCTCTACTTCTTCATATGATCACAATGTTGATTCAACCATTATTAATTTGTCTAAGACACCGGGCTATGATGATCTATCTTTCAATGAATTCGAAACCCCGAAGACTATCGAGGCACTTTAGCCTGAGATGATGGTTATATCAGGCCCTTCATGTCCTAAGGTGTGTTTCACTTCCGGTCAAGAAATTTTTGAAACACTCAAGGGTCCTCATCAGTCTCTTCCTTGCAATGAAGATGAACCAAACACCCAGATTTCACTTCCTCCACTCGAACTACATGATCCCATTGCTCATACTTTGGAGGAATATTATAGGTTGGCTAAATAAAGAGACTTGGATTAATCTCACAAAAATGTGTCGATTAAAAATTTCCATCACAGCTAATTAGATTGATGAAGTGGATTTAGATGTGATTCTTGTAGACATATGTGGATAGCATTAGGAAGTCATTATCTCAATGATCGTGATGCGGTGTTTCATAGGAAAGAGCATAAATATCACCTTAAGAAATGTGGGATTGAATATGTTGTCAAGGCACATAAAATCAAATCACACCTGGATTTAGTTTCAAATAATTAGATGAAGCGATTAATAATTTCAGGTAAGAAATATGTACTCATGGTTGTAAAACAACAACATAAGGATCAACATGATGTTTTTTCAGGTTGTGAGTCTTAGTTTAAAGATAGTTTGGTTAAAGTGGTAGAATATTTTCCAAGTCTATTTAAAGAACCAAAACATCTTCTTCCTAAGTGAGAAATACAACATGAGATATAATTGATGTCTAATGACCCTTGTCCTAATATCAGAATATATCACATGTCAGTTATAGAGAATGAAGAAATAAAGAAACAAATCCGGGAATTGATTGAAAAAGGTTTTATTTGACCCAATTCATCTCCATGTGGCTCACTCATAATTTTGGTTCCTAAGAAAAATCGGACATGGAGAATGTGTGTCGACATTATGGCCTTAAACAAAATCACAATAAAAAAAGGTATCCTCTTCCCAGGATAGATGATTTACTTGATCAACTAAAAAATGTTTTTTATTTCGCTATGTTAGATTTAAGAAGTGGGTATCATCAAATTCGCATAGCATAAAATGACATCTCAAAAACCGCATTCAAAACTAGGTAGTGACTATTTGAATGGTTGGTAATGCCTTTTGGTTTGTTTAATTCTCTAGCAACTTTCATGTCGGTTATGAATGATGTATTCCGCCTATAAAGTGGTAAATTTGTCATAATCTACTTAGATGATATTTTGATTTTCAGTTCTAGTATGGAAGAGCATGTTAGGCATGTTAAGTAGGTGTTTGAAGTGTTGGACAGGGAAAAATTGAACCTTAAACTTTCCAAATGTGAGTTTGGAAAAAATTCACTAAATTATCTTGGTTACATAGTTGGAGGTGGAAGGTTGAAAATAGATTCTGCTAAAATCAGTGTGATTATTAAGTGGCCAAGACCACAGAATGTGAGTAAAGTAGGAAGTTTCATATGTGCAATTCAATATTGGAGGAAATTTATTGCTCATTTTGCTTTGATTGCATCATCGTTACATGCTTTAACATGTTCTAAAGTTCTCCTTCAATGGGGAGGAAAACAACAAAATGATTTTGATACAATTAAGCAGAAAATTGTCACAGCACCAATCTTAGCTTTACACAATCTTCAATAGCCATTTGGAATTAAAACAGATGCTAGTGCTTATGCAATGGGTGCAACCTTACTTCAAAAATGGAAATAAATTTGTTTTCATTCTGAAACTTTTTGTAAGGCAGTAATGCATTATCCTATATATGATAAATAATTGTTTGCTTTGGTTGAAAGTGTTAAGAAATGGAAACATTGTTTAATGGGTAAGGAAACAATGATTCACACAGATCATTAGTCGCTTCATTACCTTCAGTATCAAACTAAGTTGCAACAATCTCATCATTACATATGGATGGGATTTCTTCAGCAATTTCACTTAGTAATTAAGTACAAGAAAGGTGTCACAAATAAATTAGTTGATCTTCAATCTAGACCATATGTGAATGCTTCAGTAATGCTATAGAATAATTCTTTAAAACATGAAATTTATATAGAATAATATAGTATAGATGCTAATTTCAAAGATATTTATGAATCACTAACTTATGATGCTCAAGTGGAAGAAATCAATTATCATATTCATGACAGGTTGTTATATCATCTGGGTAAGTTATGCATACCATAGACATAAAGAGCCCATGTCATTTAGGAAGCACATTCTTCTCACATTTTAGGACATTTTGGAGTAAGCAAAACAATGGCACAAATTCAAAGGTATTGTTACTAGCTTCACATGTATGAAACAATTGTTAAGTACATCAAAGGATGTGTGATGTCTTTGACCAACAAGCCAAGCAATCGAAAGATCGGTTTGTACATGCCACTTCTAGTTCCTTTGCGACCATGGGACAACATTTCCATGGATTGTTTTTGGAAGAATTCCTATGTCCAAGAGAGGGCATGATTACATTTATGTTGTGGTTGATAGATTCAGTAAGATGTGCATTTTTATTCCATGCGAAAGCAAGCAACAGCTAAACAAAATGCAAAGATGTTCTTCGAATAGGTATGGGTTCATTTTGGGTTACATACTTCCATTATTTCTGATCGAGACACTCATTTTGTAGGAGAGTTTTGGTCCACTCTCTGGGGTCTCATGGACACAAAACTGAATAAGAGCACAAATTTTCATCCACAGATCGATGGGTAGACAGAAGTGGTGAATAGAATAGTCATACATATTCTCCAATATTACTGCAATAAACATCCTAAGTTGTGGGATGAATCTTTACCTTATGTGCAACATGCTTACAATCGAGAATTACATTCTTTGACTACTTGATCGCTAATCAAAACATGTTTGCGTATCCACTAAATTCACTAATAGATTTCATGTTTGCTGAGGTGGATAAAGTGGGTGAACATGTTGATGCAAACAAAATAGTTAACTTCATTCAATGGATAGATCAGATACATGAGGCAGTGCAAGATTATTTAGAGAAGAGTCAGGCCAAGTAAAAAATGTGCCATGATAAGAATCAAGTTGATCATCATTTTTTGGTGATCAGGTATGGTTCTATATCAATAAAGACAGGTTGAAAGGAGAAGGTAAGAAATTAAAACCCATCAGATATGGTCCTTTCAATATTGTGGAAAAGGTTGGAAATAATGCATTCCATTTAGATTTACCTCCTTACATGCATATTTACTCAGTTGTAAATGTAGAAAATATGAAGTTGTATTAACCTTCAATGGTCATGGATCCTGAGGAAGATACACAAATTTTGACTATTGATGATTTGGCACCTAAGTATATGAATGAGTTGCAGGAAGATACCATCTTGGATAGGAAGATTCGATCTTCAAGGTGTGGAGATATTGAGTATCTTCAAGTGGGACTCAAGGTCATGAATCTAAGCAAGGAAAGGTGAATGGAGATCGAAAGAGTGAGGGATATGTACCCTCACCTAATATCTTCTTAAATCAAACTTTTGTGGTCCAAAAGATTTCAAGTGGAGAGGATTTATCAATGAGGATCTTGTCAATCCAGTGTCTCTAGAGAGTTCAGGTCATCTTCAAATTCATCAGCTTCACCAATGTTCTTTAGTTCTTCTGGTGTTGGATACTTCATCATGGTAGATGTGGTCCAAATTGTCAATATGGTGTTTGATGATTGATTGTCACATGGTGACGATATCATTTGTAATGTTTTTTTATATATAAGGTGATGAAAAAGGTTTATAACCTAAGGTAAGTGTAAAATCTAGCAATCAAGGGTTTAAAACCTAAGTCCTAAACCTAGATGCATAAAACCTAATGCATAAACCTATACACATGAACCTATAGAAATAACCCACTTTGAATCATATATTAAAAAAATACAAATCAAACCACACTCAAAACCACACGAAGGTTGAACAGTCGAAGGCTTACAATGTTACACGTGAATAGGCCTCAGGTTACGTTACCACGCACTAACCGCACAATCCCTAACTGCGTGAGTTCCAACACTATAGTAGAGATAGGCATATGTGAACACCATGATGGAGTAACTATAGCATGAGAGTTAACTACAATAGAGAACAGACTCAACCGTCAGTGGAGGGAGACAATTGTCACATGCAACCATTAGCCGAAACTATCGGAAGATGACCGCAAAGGTGGTAGTTAATGGTTAGACTGCCCTGTTCACATGGGCAAGGTTAACCACTCTATGCAATTCCATGACTATTAGTGGGTTTGTAGATAACCCAAAGTTGTTTATGCATTTTGTTTGTTAATTCTTATTTTATTTTAGTAACCACCATGTGACTAGGTACTAAGGTGTCAGCTAGTCATAAGACCGAGTCTCTAAACAATAAAAAAAAATTATTCATTCCTAGCTGAGGCCTCTTATGCATCTGCAACATTATAAATACATCATTTTTCTCATGCAAAAGGAATTTTTAGAGTGATTTTGGAGTCTTGTATGCAAATGTTGGGCTACAAAGGCAATTGTTGTTTTCAGTGTATCTTGGCCATCCAGAGGTGGAATTGGGAACCGAGACAACCATTGGAAAGCTAGGAGAGAGAGATTTCTGTTGACAAAGACCAGAAGTGCCTGCATGCACATTCAGTCTAGTGTTTTTTCTATGTAAAATACCTCTTTCGATCATTCCTAATAAATTTGATGCCCATCTTGAAAGCGGACCCGGAGACGTAGGCCATCAGGGACGAACTTCGTAATCAATGTTTGTTGTATCATATCTCTGTTCTTACTGCAATTTAATGCTTAACTATGTTTCATAAGTTATTGATTCAGTCTTAACTCAACTGCTTTCCTCCAATCTTGCACATTCAACACTTAAGGTTAACAATCAATTCACTCTTGGAAATTAATCAATTCTACTTCAATTTTAGTTTATGATTGATTTCAAATCACATCTTAAGGAGAGGAGTGCATGGAAGATTATCTGTGAGGGGATTTTATAGCACTCCAATTGTCACATAGTTAAAAATATAATAAATGGGGCTTAGTTCAATATCTTGTCATCCAGGTAAACTCAAGCCGATACATGGATTTAAATGCTCAGGGGGTAAATCAGACCAAACCAAAGAGAAATGATTGATTTTGTTGGCCAACACACAACAACAGGCAGCTTTATGTTGAAGTTGTAGCAAAGTGAAGAGGAGGAAAGGAAGGAGGGAATTCGATGCATGGGGTTGTAAACATGATAGAATCCTAAGCAACAATGTTCCGACAGAAGGACGAAATTTGATGCATAGCACTGTAAACAACACAGAATCCTAAGTGATGATTTTCTAATAGAAATATGGAAGAGGGAGAAGATGAAATAGAGGAAATAGTGGAGTGTGAATTAAGGTTTCATGCACATACATCATGGGTTCCTCTATCACGAAACAATGTGAGTAAATCCATGCTCATACAAGTACTACAAGTTAATCTAATAACACAAGTAAATTTATAATTACTACAGGTAGTATAGGCTATTGAATAACACAAGTAAATCAATAATATACAGAACTACTGTTCTCTATTTATTAGCAAAATATACGACCATGAAAGCATGAGATCGAAAACTTCAGTACATGATTTCGGTAGGAAGAAAAACATATATGAAATGAGATTTTAAAAGGTTAAAACATACTACACATTGATCGGGTTGGAATCACTAGAATAGTTTCAATAATACTTCAAGGGTCGCAATAACCATTCCATTACATTCAACATGTGTATCATTCAAGTCCCTCATGAACAAACAAGTAGAACCAAAAGTGGAATCACATAATTCAGACCCTCGGGTATGGAATTATGGAACCTCTATTAAGTGTTTCTCCCCCTTATTTATATAAAGAAGGGGGGATTTGAATCAATAGTTACAAAATATCTCAGCCAAGGGCCAGTTGTCAGGTAGACTAGCTTCCTCGCCCTGTGATGGCTCTGTTGCCCAAAATGGTTTCCCATGATTTCATTCATTTCTTGAAAGCAGATAAAAATTATAGAATAATGAAAAGAAAAGGAAAATAGAAGATGATGGAGGAAATATTGTTATGTTTCTCATGTGAAGGCCCATTATTGAGCCACGTCTCTTCCATGATGTTTTGTTCTATCTGCTTGGCTAGTTGATGTTGCTTTCACCTTGACTGCCCGACTTCTCCCCTCTTGGGAGCTCGTAGTGATTGACCGAGGTTACTTTTTGTAGAGTAGAAGTGGAGCTTGTCCTGATAGTCCTTCACTACGTATCTAACTGGAGCTCCATGTTGAGCCATTAAGTCTTCTTGAGTCTCCCATACTGATTTACTACTGCACCATACTTCATTCAATGCTTCAGCTGCCGACCCATCCATCTTCAAAGTTTTGAACCATACTTGGATGTGGTAGTAGGGGAGTTGAGGTGGAATGGAAGTGAGGGTGATGTAACTGGGAGGATGTAACAGTTAGTTGGCATGGAGCCAAGCGATAGGTGGAAAATAGCATGAGACCATTGGTGGGAGAGAGTATGAGGATGAATGGTTTTTAGAAGGGGGCATGAGCGGTAACTTGTAAGTGGGGGGGGGTAGGAAATAACGTGAGAGGGACAAGCAGTAGCAGGGATTGATGGGAAACCACTTTTTCGAACTCCCTCCTTGCCGATAAATGGAAAATGGGGTCGGCGGGGGGGGGGGGGGGGGGGGTGAAAAGGCCTGGGAGCTATCGATCTGGGCGGAGTCAATCTAGGGCATCCAAAGATGGGGAGTGCTTAACTAATATTTGGACCTTGAAAAGGGATGGAACTGACAACCATTTAAATATATTGTATAAACTATAATATCTAGGAGAGTTCCCACATATCACAATAAAAAGATGGGAGGGACTTTGGCCTAGGAGGAACTTTGGCCTGTGCAATCACTGATTTACAAGATTGATGACCTCATCAGTGCCATGTGTCACTTTATGAATTGTTACACATGTCATCCTATTTTTGCCCCTTTAGACCCCTTAAAATGTTGGATCGACATGTCACGTGTCCTCCATACTGCCATGTCATCACTTTACTACCACATCATGTTGACATCAACTGCCCCATGTCATTATCATATCCAATGGTGCTCTACCACATGGCCCCCTAAGGATGGAGAAAAGGGCCACTGCCCTTGGTTTTTCTTTGAATTTATTTACCAAATAAAATTGGCACCTCCCAATGCTTTAACATTGAGGGCTCAAATCTCAACAATTTCACTGTTATCGACAATCAGAGATTGCTGGTTTTCCTTTTCCTCCTTTATTAGCTACTTCAAAATACCTTGATCTGTGGGATTGCCAAACTATGAGATTGTCGATCTACAATATTGCCAATTTTCAGGAATGATAGTACCTACGATCTATGATACACTATGGGATAAGGACATCTAATCATTGATTATAATTTGCGATATTGGCGATCATTGATCACTGATTTCACTACCCCTTTGCTTTGCACTTTGAAACACCACCAAGCACTGATATGTCATGCCTTGGACCTTTGAACTTTGCGATCACCAATATCGGTGTTTAAAAATCACAGGGTTGCTCCGTCCTTCCCCTGATGTGGCCCTTAGGAAACTGTAATTGCGATTCGTCTCGCCTTGGTCTTTTCCTCTTGGTTTTCTAGCTTTTAAAGGGGAGCTTCATTTTGCTCTAATTTATGACCCAGAATTCCATTTTTGGACTTCCCTATATCATCAAAAATCTTATTCCAAGCATTATCCGATGGAGAGGGTCTGATTAAGCTTTGAGAGATTTGGTGGCTCGGGAAATGGATTCAAACTTTAATGCTCTTTTTCACCCTTTTCAGAGCTGAAAACATGTTTAACAGTGAGTGACAACAAAGACATTGAACACTGGTGTTTCATGGAGAATAATATCTACATGTTTTTATAATTATTCTTTTCTTAATATCTATTTTATTAATTTATAACTCTTAGCATGAGTTTTTTCCTTACATGGCTCAAACTATTTGTATTTGTTTGTATAGATTTTTAACATAAGATTACTATCTAGAAATTCTATGTTTGTATGGTGTTATCTCATATTTTTTGTACATTTAAAATGAACTATCATATATTTATTTACATCTAGTTTTTGTTTCCTCCATTGGTCTATGATTAACTAAAGTCTATAAATTTTATATCGCAACCTATATTTACACTCTTACTCTTTTCTAGTTCTTGTTGTAATCGATAAATACTTGAATTATACTCCATAGTTATACACACACACACACACACACACACACACACACACACACACACACACACACACACACACACACACACATATATATATTTGTATATAAATGCTTTTACTATTATACATACAAAGAGTTTCTAACTCAGTAGAGTATAATTTAGTTTTGAAAACATGCCTTCATAGTTTCCTATTCTAAAACTTACTCAATACGCAGTATACTTAAAATTTATTTTACAAGATAATCGTTATTCATTCTATTAATTTCCATTCTTCTAGTTTTTCATAGTCCTTTAAAATTATTTAAACAAATAAAAATTGTATTAATTTACTCTATTCACCATAACTTCTAACATTTCGTCTTAAAAATAAACTACACACAATTATAAACAAGTAACAACAATATCTCTTGCTTTTTTGAGTAAGATAGTCGCTAAGAACACCAACTTGGACCGTTTGTCTAGAAATTTAATAACTTAGTACTTGGATCATCCTAGACTTAATACTTCTTCTAGAAGATATCCCATCGAGCACAGGCTTGCAATTAGTTTTTTTTATTTTTTTATTTTTCACTTGCTTCTCTTTAGTCCCTCTCTAGAAAACATGGGATCCAAAATCAAGAAGAAAAAATAACAGAATCCCATTTTTGTCAATGTACCACTCATTTTGGTAGTTGGTAACTACATCCACATCACCAACAGGTAGTAGGTAGTTACTCTCATAAATGAGTTTTACTTTCCACTCCCAAAGAAAACACGAAAGAAAAAAATTAGTCAATTCCATAACTCACAAGTAATCTAATCATTTAAATTAAATGCCTAGGAAATATTACTAGGCAATTAATATTCATCACCAATTTGCAACCCCATCTCTTTCAGTCAAGTGTACTCTAGCATTAGTTTTCCAGAATTATTTATTTATCATAAAAACTTTAAATACAAGTTTATAATCATTCATTATCATTAATAAAATACTAATAAATAAGTTCTTCATATGTCTCTCAAACTCAAACATCCAATAAGGAAAACTAATATATACAATTTATTTACAAATAAACCTCAAGTTAGGGGATATTGCATGCCTGAAGTATGCTAGAAGTGAGTATGATAATTATGTTTACTTTAAAAGTTTGAATGGAATATTCATTATCTTAGAGTTGTATGCTAATGATATTCTCATTGCAAGTAAAAGCATGCACGATAATAACAAGTTGAAGTATTAAATGGCTAGGACATTTGATATGAAAGATCTAGGAGCTATTAAACAAACCTTGGGAAGCAAAATACACAATGAATGGAAAAATGCTAAGCTCAAGTTTTCACAGTAGAATTATGTAGAGAAAACACTTGAGAAGTTTGAGATGAACAATGTGAAATCGGTTAATATCCCTTGTACTTCCCATTTTAACCCTTCTTCAGTTTTGTCTTTATAATGAAGAAGAAAATGATTATATGTCTCATGTATCATATGATAATGTAGTAGGAAGTATGATGTATGTGATGATTTGTACTGAACTAGATATTTTACTTGCTATAGGTGTTTTCAACAAGTTCATACAAAATTTGGGAAAAGAGCAATGGACTGTAGTGAAATGGGTACTTCAGTATCTTAGAGGCACCAATGATTATTGTATAAACTTTAATGGTTTTACATATTATGTCTACAGATATGTTTATTGAGATTTTTCAATTGATTTAAACAACAAAAGTTCCACTTTATGGTATGCCTTCACTCTTGTAGGGAGATCCATTAGTTGGATGTTGAAGCGTCAAGAAAATGTTGCTTTACCCACCATAAAGGTAGATTCCATTATTGCCTAGTATGCTTGAAAAGAGGCAATTTTCTTGAAGGGTATTCTAGGAGAACTTGGAAAAATAAAAACAACATACTATATTAGGAAAGTTTTAAGGATGGAAATTTATCTTAAAGTTTAGAAATGTTGGTGAATGTTAGTAGTTTCTAATATGCAAAATGTAAATTGTTTAGCAATATTTTTGTAAAAATATTGAAATTTATAATAATTTTGTATGATCTCTATAATATTTTGACAAGTTTTAAGGTAAAATAAATTTATACTATAAAATTTGGGCTAATCACTTTTAGAAAAAATGGAAATTTGCCAATAGTTTTTTTGGAAAAAGAAGGGAAAATTAGGCCAACTACAAAAAATAGCCCCTAAAATTTTCCATGAACTATATTTTACCTAAGTCAAAATTCTCTACATTTGGATACAAATATATCTTATCATAGTAAGATCAAACATATTGATATTAAAAACCATTTTTTACAGTAAGTGATCAATGGAAGTGGAGTCGATCTTTAAAAGGTCCACACTTGATAACATTGTGTAGACATTTTTATGAAAGTAGTGTTTTGTTGATGGTGATGGACCCACCAACATGTAAGGGGATATCCCTAGTAAGAATCCCCAATCAGACCTTAGACCATTTGGTGTAGGAGTCCCATTAGTGGGTCGTACAGTAATCCCTTGACCACGATTTCGCACAGAGGCAAGTAAGATGTCTCTGTTGGTAGCAAGGGTGTCACATATCTGGTGAGCCAAGGAAGGTGCATGAGAGGTTCTAACACATAGTGATTGATATGAGTGCGCAACTTGGAAACCTGTGATAACACAAAGTTAATAAGAGAACACACGAGAAAGGATGCATCACAATATGGAAGAAAAGTTAGCTAGCAATCCAAGTGATGGTTAAACCAACATCACATTTAGGAAAGATTCGTACATACTTGTACAGAATTGTCCATACATCCATGCGTAAGAAAACAAATACATATATCATTTAGATTCAACTAGATAGCATAAAATACAATACAACATATGCATGAAACATGTTGGATCTATTATATTAAGAAGTGTATGTTCTAGTCATACTATACATCCATATCCAACCACTAGTTCCGATAGCAGAACGTTACAGCCACAACCGCCTGCTCCTCCAATTAGATATACTAGATTTTCACAGTGGAGAAGCCAAGGCTCGTTACAATATTGTCCAGATCTTTCTAAGATAGTCCTATTGGAAGTTTGGCTGACTAAAAGCCTTGATAATGAGTTATGAGGTTCTATTTATAGCAACAAATGGGGTGACCCTTGACATGCCCCTTTGTGACAGTTCATCTACCCTCATGACTCTTCATCTACTCTATGACTGTTACATCCAACTATCGACACTTGAACTTCCACTTGACAAGACGTTACATTACAATGCACATGTGCCTATGTGAGAGAAAATGGCTTGAGCAAGCCATGGAAGACATCACTGACACTTGGTTTGTCGTGATGAGACCAACTCTTTGACATGCTTGTGATGGTGAATGTGATGATTTGATGCCAAGCTCATTCGTCCATGATGGTGTGCATGCACTTCATGGTGAAATCTTGCTAAAGTGAACTATTTCCTTTGTTGCATCCTGGTGCATTGGTTTGGCTCCTCCATCCAACTCATCTACTAACATGCACATGGTCTTCTTGGATGTGGCCAAACTAGCAACAAACGGATGCATAGTGTTTGCGTTGATCTTCCAGCTTCTATTGGTGCTCATGTGTATCAACTCTCAACTACATGTTCATCTCCAGTTAGAATTGGTTCTTGTCTTTGCCTCAGTGAGTGTGCAAAATGGGTTAGATTGTATGTGTGTGCACAATGACATGCATGTTGCAGAATTCCCTTGCATGCGATCAAAAACATTGCTCATCATGTCTTCTCTGTGCCAACTATTGGTATGGATCTATAACTTGTATGGGCATAGCTTTATCCATGAGTGCATGTTACACCCATTTTTGTACCTGTTCCTGCTATCACTCATTCTCTCATCTATGCATCTCTTGTTCTACCTTGAGTTGCTACTTCAGCACATGCAACTCCTTCTTTGTTCTGTTCTCTATCTTCTCGCATTCTCCATGTCGCGTCATCACCACATAGCTTGAGTCTCCAAAGTTTATTTTATCACAATGGATCTTCCTGAGCTTGCGACTTTTTTCTGCCTTTGTGTTTTCAACAACCTTCCTCTTACGCTTACTACATTTGGTATGTTGCTGCTACCATCATATCTTGATGTCCTTGTCTATGAACAACTCGATATCTCTTTGGGTAGGCAAGTTCATAGACACTTGATTGAGCGCATCCCCAAGCATGCTATGAATGATGTCTTTGACTCTGCTCTCTAGAAACATTGTACATATGCTGCTGAGAAGCAGATGAAAACCTGCGATACCTGGAGACATGGAAACACTCATGGCAAGAAATATGTCAGTTGAAAGACAAAACAAACTTGAGAACTGACTTGCAACATACCTGTGTGACTTACCATGAAGGTTATGTAATTTCCACTGGGGGGTCGAGAGACTGACTACCAAAACTACGCAAGGCATAGTCTGGGTTGTCAAGAGGCTAACTGACTATTGGAACTACATAATGCATAGTTGAGCCTATCTTGTTGAGGACTGAAACCGCACAATTCCTAATTTCAATCAGAAGTGACGTGAAACCAGCAAACTGCATTGTGCAGTTTCTAGGGCCAACAAGGCATTGCCTCTAATAATTGTGCAATGAAATCTTGGAGGTCAGTTCTTGGCTAGATTTGTTTAATTTCTGGAGGGAAGGCATAGCCTTCGCTTCCAGAAATGTGTAGTGCTAGCCGAGCAAGGCAGAGTCTGGGCCAAGGAAGCCCAGTCCGGGTGATGGTGACTGAAGCCATGAGAAGTATGAATGCATGATGAGATGAATGCAAACAGGAGTGAATGATCATACATGAAAACAATAAGTGCGTGATTCAGGAAACGAGAAAGCATGCATGTGTGTGAAGCGAGTCGCTACAACAATGACTTTGCCTACAAAACAATTTCATGCATGTGACAGCAGTGAGATGTTAACGAAAAATGATGCTAGTACAAGCTAGTATGTATCAAAATGACAGCAACTGCTCACTGAAATCAACCAAAAAAAATTGATATGAAGAGAAACACAAAAAGTGCCAAAACCGTGGCGTGAGGCATGAAAAGTAGGCTTACCCCAAAACAACTGAGATGAATGTGTTGAGGACTCCTAGATGTAATGTGGGATGTCAGAGCTACAAGATGGATCTGAGAAATGAGCTCTATAGTGTCTGGTTCATGAATTTCAATAAAATCAAGGTTGCGATGCCCATGCCACAAATATAGGGAAACTGGCACTTGGTGGGAGGTTCTTGAAATGATTCGTGCATGTAACCTCCAACTGCTAAAAATATATCACTGAAACAAGGGATGCCTTTTCATGTTGACTTGGTAGGAGTAGCCCATGCATGAAAATAAATGTTTCTCAGTCCTGGAGGGAACCAATCAACTCAATTGCACATGCAACAATCTGCTCAGTTGGGAGGTAAGAAACGTGCATTTTTGGGAGGGAGTTGGGCTGGTTGCCTAGAGGGACTGTGCAATTTGTAGGTAGAGTAGCTGACTGCTACCCAAAATTGTGTAATTTCTGGGGTCATCAACCCTGTTGGGAGGAATTACACAATTTTCTCATTGAACAAAGGCAGGGAGATTTGCACAATTTTGGAGCCTAGTAGGTTTCCATATAGAATTGTACAATTTCTGGAGGGAAGGTTGGTTGTCCTCTAGAATTACGCAATTTCTTGAGGGAGTTGCTCAGCCTGAAGCTAGACTATGTCTGGTGAAGCAGCCTATGAGGGGGATGCAACAAGCTTTGATGGACATGTTGTCATTTTACAAGAAAAACACTAAAGCTTGTGTACTTGGAAATACAAGGCATGTTGCTATGAGAGGTTCATAGGGAGGCTCCAAAACAAAGCTAAGGAAAAACTTTGGATTGTGGTTGTAGCTGCTACAACACTAAGGAACACACTAGTAGAACTCCAGCTCTCTGAGCGGACCTTGTTCATGAAAAGAAAGTGTAACACTTTCAAAAGTATTGTTCAATTTTGAGTTCATCTTGGTTTCCACACTGCTTGATTATAGGATGTCGCATCTGCCAAGCCCTTGGTCAGTCGACACACATTGTAAGTGAAGCAAACATAGTTGTTTCGATTGGAGTTGAGGAGTATTAGTTTCATCTCTGGTGTTTCTCTGCTGCCGGTAGGCATGAACAGTACCCCGGCGGAGTCATGGAGGAACATAAGCATGGCTTCGCTACCAGCGATCCTGGTTAGTAGCTCAGCAAATTTACTTGCATCACCACTCTGTGCATGAAGTCTTCTCTTCTTTCACCTTATTCATTTTTCGTTTTTTTCAAACTCTTTTAACTTTTTCATTTTTTCATTTTCGTCTTCATAACTTTTCATGTCACTTATTCATTTCAGAGGCAGAAGATGGATCTCGACTTATTGAGAGAAGAAGAGGTTGTTCCTTCAAAGAAGTAGTTTGTGTATACCTCTGACATGCTTGTTAAGGTTTTCCCCGTCACCTTACTCTACTTGAATGAGCTAACAAGGGTTAACCCAAAAATAACGAACTAGAGTAGGTGATACTAGTTAGCATACAAGCGTTGTGTTTTCACCAAGGTTCACTTCGAATAATACATATTTTCCATTGGTGTATCATGGATTGAAGACAACAAGTTCTTACATATGAGAGTGGACAAAAGGTAACCAAATGTTGATAGTTGTACAAGTCCTCTTGTACTTTACCCAACTTGTTTCAAGAGTCACACACGGTCCATACAAAACTAACCTATGGACAGTAACAAGAAGACAAACCAAAAAGGAAAGCAAGAAGCAGAAGAAAATGCAGAAGCAAAGCGACTAAGAAAACAAACAAGAAATCAAAAAAACACATAAAGAAGGAAGCAAACATGCATGCAAGAAAACGGCTCAAAAGAAAACACTAGTCCTACTCCTAAGCTAACAGTGCATGTGTCATGTCACATGAAGTGATAAATCCAATGCAACCACCAGTGTGTTGGTTGACCCATGTTGGTGAAGGCATGGTTTGTTAAAATCGTAGTTGCACAAACTAGAAAACATGAAAGATATAATGATGAAGATGAACACACTCCGAGCTTACAAACGACCACAGAACAAAGATGAGTTAAATCACATGACATGCACTCTGTGGAGTTGACATGGTGCTGTGCTACACTACATGTAGAATCTAAATATTCAGATGTTAAATTTTCCTATGATAGACTGTCAAATAATGTATCTAATTTCTTTTGCTTAGAAGTTATCCTTATATGAAATAATTCAACCCTTTTATCCTCATTTAGATGATTTATGTTTGAAGAAGGTGTAGAAGTACTAGAACTTGAACTAGTGTTAGAAGTTTTACCTGTCGAAACCATTACGGTTATTTTACGTTCATCACCTGAGTCAGAGCCCAAATCTTATTAGATTGTTTCATTAGTCTTCTTTTCACCTTTCTTCTTCTGGAACTTCTCTGGTCTAAGTTCTGGGTAACGTTTCCAACATTTGGACTCATCATGTCTAATCTTATGGCAATGAGTACAATTAAATATTTCACTTTCCTTCTAAGATGTTGCTAATCTGTTTCCCTTTAAATTTCCCTTCCTCTTGTTGTCTTTGGAATCCTTGATTTCCACCTGTTTAGATGGTTTCTGTGAAATCTTGGACGGTCTACCACCTAATTCAATATGTATGGCTTGAACACACACTTCATCGAAGTCATTAGGATTAAACATAAATAATGTATGTTGTAAATATGAATGTAAACTGGCAATGCACTTTAATAAAGTTTCACGTGTATCCAATGGAATACCAGGTGCCAAATATTTCTTTCTAAATTCCTGAGTAAACTCCTAAACATTTTACCCCTTACCTTGCCTCAAATGCTACTAATCAATAACATATTGTTGCATGTGTCCTAGAGGATAGAATTGTTTCCTGAGATCTTTTAAAAACTTAGACCATGAAGAGATGACTTTACCTTTCTGCTTTACATCTACTCGAGTTTTACTTTCCCACTAGATTAAAGATGTTTGCTCCATTCTAAGTGTAGCTACCTGAATTTTCATTTTATCATCAGAAATATTCTGAATACAGCAATACACTTCTAACTGCTTAATCCAGTTATCTAACTTTTCAGGATTCATTTTTCCATCATAAATAGGAAGCTCAAATTTTACATCAAGTTTCAAAAGAGTTGTTTTCCTAGTTTACTTTTATGTTTCAGAATCTGAACTAGAAGAAGAAGATGATGATGATGATGGAGATGATGGAGGAGAAGGAGGTTTATTAGCCTTGCCTTTACCCTTGTCCTTCTTCAATTTCTTTGAAGAATAAGCTACATCTCTCACATTCTTATCTTTGTAGAGTTATCTCAACATCTACTACATGTTCAAAAACGTTTTTTGAAAATGTTCCACTCATATTTTCTTTAGGAGTTTCACTTGCATCAAATCCTATCATGGTTGGTTGATGAGCGACTTTTCGCTTTACAATCTCTGGATCAAACTCCTCAAGTGTTCCTTCTCTACATCGTGACTTAGACTTGGTTAACATTCATGGGAAAAAAATATACAAAACACAACCTTCTCTCATACCAAATTATATCATCTGAAATTGACCATAAAATAAAATTGAAGTCAAATTGATTAATTGCCAATAGTGAATTGATTGTTAACCTTAATTGTTGAATGTGGAATACTGAAGGAGAGTAGTTGATTTAAGGTTGAATCAATAACGTAAGAAACATAATTAAGCATGAATTTGCAGTATGAATAGAGATAGAGGACAATAAACATTGATTACGGAGTTCGTCCCTGATGGACTGCATCTTTGGGTCTCCTTTCAAGATGGACATTCGCTTTATTAGGATTGATTGAAAGAGGTCTTTTACATAGAAACATAACCAGACTGAATGTACACATAGGCACTTCTGGTCTATGTCAACAGAAATCTCTCTCTCCTATCTTTCCAACGTCTATCTTGGTTCTCAATTCAGCCTCCAAATGACCAAGACACATTGAAAATAATAAATGTGTCTTTGGCTCAGCATCTGCATCCAAGACTCCAAAATTACTCTAAAAATTCCTTTTAGAGGAGAAAAATGATGTATTTATAATCATGCATGTGCATTCGAGGCCTCAG
Source organism: Pinus taeda (assembly GCA_000404065.3). Classification (NCBI taxonomy): domain Eukaryota; kingdom Viridiplantae; phylum Streptophyta; class Pinopsida; order Pinales; family Pinaceae; genus Pinus; species Pinus taeda. Next base: position 19,811 of record APFE030129019.1, on the reverse strand, counting down.
GTAGCCATGTGTAGAGCATTGGAAAGGTATGTTTTAACGAATAACTTAGTGGTGTTTCAAGCAATAGTTGTAACCTTTTCTTTGTTATACAATAAGGAGAATGTAATGAGAATAAGTACGAATGACCCAATCACTAAAAGTTATCTTCTCTATGCAGGAAAAGACAAATTTAGGAAGGCGCAGTGCAAAACGAGAGTTCCATGAGAAGATAACGGCTGTCCCTCCAAAACCAAATAAAGTCCAGACCAGTGCGAGTAAATCAAGGCAGATCAATCCGGGATGAGATGAAGGACTGTCAGTTCGGAAGGCTAGGCAGAGAAAAGAAAGGAGTTAACAGTTTAACAGATCCCTCGGGATCTTTCATCCTGAGGCATCGTTAGTTTCAATCATTTTTTTGTTTAGTTAACTCCGCCATTACTTGTATAAAAAGGGGCAGCATTGAAGACTTCTGGAGTATCTTGTATCTTTACTTTCTGTTTACAGTTGGTTAAACTCAGACTATCGAGTCTCTTTGAGACTTAGTTTTGCTGTACTATCATTGATAGGTTAATATAATATATTTGGTGTTACTTTCTCCCTGCATCTAAAGTAAGTTACGGCGGTGTGCCATTAGAAGCTAAGGGCCCGGCTCCAACGGACACTGGCTTATTGTAGCATTACAGTTTGGCTTTGTGTGGTTTGTTTATTGTTCTCAATAATCTGATATACTTACATGTTGTTCCATACTCGTTCATCAGTAGTTTTCCTTTTGTAAATCTTTGTAACAAGTTTACATCATATTGCCAGAATTGATCACATAACATTGTTCTAAATTGTTCACTTCCGTTACAGAATTTATAAGTGGAATGTTTCAGCTACATATGGTTGGAGTGATGGACTACTGGTAATCATTTCAGATTATGT
>APFE030129019.1:0-10105 GCA_000404065.3 Pinus taeda | reverse complement strand
TGAACCACCCTTATGTGTAAATTACACAAGAGCAAAAGTCTGTTTCAAAAAAAAAAAAAAAAAAGGAGCAAAAGCAAAATAAAAAGAAATTATTTGTCAAATGCAGGATAGGGGGTTTCATTAAAGAAACAGCCTACTATGATCATAAGATTGGAAGTGAAGTGGCATTCCCATCATGGCCACCACACCAGGGATATGGTCCAACGGGTTCACTACATAAACAAACCTTGGAACAGGGGATCTCATTACGAGTCGGCCTGCCCACGTTTCGCGCCTCTCTGGTGAATGGCATCATGGTTATCTGGTTACCAAGCCAGCATGATGGCCTGCATTTTGACAAGAATTGCTCTTCAAAAATACACAAAGGATCATGGTTCCAGGGTGAAATAAACAACTCTGCCAAGGTTATGAACACCTGTCAGCAGCAGAGCTCTATTAATGGTATCAGAGTCATAATATATACACCAATTTGGATCATATCAAATAATTCTTTCTATCCTCGTAATAATTATATCTTACACTTTGATGGATACGTCGCATGAGTATCTATCACCACCAATCATGGCAAAGGTATCGACTATGACTACCTCAGACTTTACATGAGTGCCAGACGTCCTATCCTCCTGTCTTGCATCACATCACGCAGGCTTATGCAAAACGCGATCTACCTTTTGCCTCAATCTCGGTATTTCTTTGTCTAATCTGAAACATGGCAAACTTCTATATGCTGCTCCTTTATGACTTGGTGACGAGATGGCGGCCCCTCCTCCATTGGACGGCTGGGACAGCCTATCATATTGCGTGGGGGGAGGTCAACTCATTACTCTGCCGGCCACGTGTTAGCACATCATTCGGAAATAATATGGTACGAAGGTACGATATGGGTTAACGGCATGACAATGCTATTTTTGCAAAAAGTTGTTATTTATAATCAATATTCATGCATGCTCTGTGTTTTTTTGCTGCGATTACGTTCTTTGCGACAGGTAATTGTTGTTCCATCTAGATCCCGAAACAGAACCATGGGAGGCAAGGCTATCAGAAGCGAGCCTAGTGAGCTAGTAGTCTCCGAAGCCGCTCGGGAGATCCTAGAAAGGGCAGGGTGGCTAACTTATTTTAGCCGCCTGCGTGAATCAAATGAAATTGTGGCCATGGAATTCCTGCAGAATTTGCAGGAAGAACACTCCGTAGTAGGTGGGAAGCAGATAATGGTCACGAAGGAAATAATCGCGGAAGTAACAGGATTATCAGCCTCAGGACCAATATGGACGATAAAGAAAGAGAGATTGCAAAAGACCATAGAAATTTTCCAAGACGAAGGACAGAATCTGACAGTGAAGGGAAAAGGAGTGCTGCCGGCAACGCTAGGAGAACCCTGGAGTGAATTGGCAAAGGTAGTGCAGAGCTACATCACCTGCGAGGGGCGAAAAGATGTGGTAAGACCGCGTCACCTTAAGCTCCTGGCTGTGTTAAAAGGAAAATGTTCTGTGAATCTCCCTGCATTGTTAAATTCATTACTGCATGATGCCTCTCGGAGCCTGAAAAAGACACACCATGAAGACGCAGTGGTTAGCCACCATGGGTTGATTCGCCTGATAGTGAGCTACAGTCTCACTCAGCAGCAGAGTAGCTGGGGGGAGCTTATTACAACAATTGGAGGGGGAGTGGCATCGCCATCCCCAAAGGCTAAGCATCCCGCTAGTACCTCTGAAGCACCTAAGAAGCCGAGAGAATCGCCAAAACCCAAGCATCCCTCGGATACACCCGAGCAACCCAAGAAACGCACGGAGTCAGTAAAACGAAAACGTTCCTCTAGAGCATCTGGACATGCAGAAAAACATAAGGAACTGGCCACAGAAGAATGTGCTGCCTCGAAACGTAGGCATTCCTCTGGCACGCCAGAACAATCTGAAAAATGCAGAAAGGTGGTGGTGGAAGAACAGGTGGCCAGCACACCCAAACAGCCCGAGAGGCCTAGGAAGTCAGCTCAGTTGACAAGGATAAAAGGCAGGCTGGAGAAAATCCAGCTAAGCATTGACCAGCCGATCGAAATAACAGAGGAACCACCAGTGCCAGAATAGGAACCCTCGGTGGAAAATGAGGAACAAATTGAGAACAAAGCAGAAGCCGAGGAAGGAAATGAACATTCTGACTCTGAGGCCGAGGCCAGCTATCTGGAGGCAGCCACTGAGTAGCCAATTCAGGAGGAGGAGATGGAACAATTGGGGGACAGCCCTCCACATGTCCCCATGGAGGAAGAAGAGCTGGCCACCATCTTGGCCAGCCTGGGAGATTATGCTTCACCTTCCAGTCCAGCAGACCCTCCTGAAGGACCCTCTGAGGAAGAGACGCATGAAGAATTGCATGAAGAAATGGAAGGAGGAGAAAACCCCCCTGTTGTTGACAAGGAAAATGTAAAAACCAACCAGGAACAACCTGTTCCCAAGACACCGGGAGAAAACCCACCTGCTGATGACGTGGAGAATGAAAATGCTTGTCGGGAACAGTTCGTTCCCAGAATGCCAGAAGAAACCCTCGATGAAAGAGGAGCAGAACTGAGGGCCACTCATGCGCCCACAGCTGAGGCAAGAGAAATTAAGAAATTGAGAAAGAAACAGCAGAGACTGCTAAATATTATAACCCAGCTTCGGCAGAAAATTCGAAGTTTGAAAGCCAGTCTGAGAATAAGGAGGACCATAAGGAGAAAAAGAAGGACAAATGCAGCAGGGTCCTATCAGATGAGAAGGCAAGGGGCTTATAGGCGCCTCGTAGGTCAATACTCGCTGATATACCTACGGCTGTTCCAACCAGCACTGAGGGACAAAATGTCGTTCCATCTGGTATGGAACATCAGAATGCCATCCCTATTGACGCTGAGGAACAAATTGCTGTTCCAAATAGCCCATTGGGACCAACTGTTGTTCCAGTCAAAACCGAGCTGCAAGACGACATTCCATTTACAGAGGAGCCATCGTACCCCTTTATTCATGTTAAGAAAGAAAGGGAAAGCAAAGTAGTCCAAACTGAGGCACCACCTTTAGGGATAATTCGGGATACGAATTCCAGGCAGCAAAACAGGAAGGTCCAGGTAAAACTCCCTGCCTCTGAGAAATCATGGAAAATGGATCCAAAAACCAAGGCCTTGCACCACGAGATGAAGCAAGCCCGACAGGAGGTTGACCAGCTAAGGGAACAAATGATCCTTTGGGAAAAATACGAGGAGTTGCAGCAGAAAGCTGAGCAGTTAAGGGAACAAATGATCCCTTGGGAAAAACATGAAGAACTACAGCAGCAACTGCGGAACATGAGTCAATCAGAGAGTTAGGCCTTTGAAGGATGGCAGAAGGAACAGGAAAAGGTTGCCAAGGTAACACGTCGATTAGATGCTGTTATTAAACAATTGGACACTGTATGTTCACTGTATAATGATGTTTTGACTTGCAGGGCCCCTGCAAAGAATTATGCTTTATTTCTCCTTGAAAGATACTTAAGATTGAAAATAAAAGCCGTCAGGGCAGGTGCCCCCATTCAGATTAATACTGTTAATGATTTTATTGATTGTTGCAAACATTATGGGGTTGAGGTCAAACAGTCACTATGTGAATTCTATTTGCACAATATGGTGCTTGAGCAGGAAACTGATTTAAACCCTGGCCCTTTTGTGGGAGATATACAGCTACAAGCCTTTGTTTCATTTGGGGTCAATCAGTTAAAGTGTCTCAGGGCTTACAATGCCTTCCAGAGGTAGGAGAACAGCCTAGATCTATGGGTCAGGGCCGAGCCTAGAGACCCAGTTCACCTATGGAAATCACACAAAAGCCCTATGAGAACCCCAGGTGTCATAGAACTGCTAGGACCCATGGATGAGGATTTGATCCAAAATAGCTTGGAATACTTTCTGGCTATTAAGGATTCTGCCCTGGATGCTGCCAAATTCCGCTATCGGATTTCTACCCCAAGCATCTAGCTCAGGGAGCCATTCAAATATGAGAATTTCGAGCTAGCTGCTGAACGGTTGGCCCTTTATGGCCAGCGCATTCTGCATGCTGGGCCGTCTTGGTTAGGATACCGGTTCCGTAGCCCAATTATTTGGCACCCTGCACCTGGGTACCAGGCCTTGTATAATATGCCTGCAGATCAATTGAACCAATTCTTTGATAATCTGGTTGCTCACCATGGTTGCAGACCTCCTCACGAGGTGCCCTCTCCTGCCTATTCTCTTACCGCTCTCCATGTTAATTATAACGTTTTCATGAGGCCATGAAACAGAGTAAGCCAAGGGGTGTGTAGAGCATTGGAAAGGTATGCTTTAACGAATAACTTAGTGGTGTTTCAAGCAATAGTTGTAACCTTTTCTTTGTTATACAATAAGGAGAATGTAATGAGAATAAGTACGAATGACCCAATCACTAAAAGTTATCTTCTCTATGCAGGAAAAGACAAAAGTAGGAAGGCGCGGTGCAAAACGAGAGTTCCATGAGAAGATAACGGTTGTCCCTCCAAAACCAAATAAAGTCCAGACCAGGGCAAGTAAATCAAGGCAGATCAATCCGGGATGAGATGAAGGACTGTCAGTTCGGAAGGCTAGACAGAGAAAAGAAAGGAGTTAACAGTTTAACAGATCCCTCAGGATCTTTGATCTTAAGGGATCGTTACTTTCAATCATTTTGCTGTTTAGTTAACTCCGCCATTACTTGTATAAAAAGGGGCAGCATTGAAGACTTCTGGAGTATCTTGTATCTTTACTTTCTGTTTACAGTTGGTTAAACTCAGACTATCGAGTCTCTTTGAGACTTAGTTTTGCTGTACTATCATTGATGCGTTAATATAATATATTTGGTGTTACTTTCTCCCTACATCTGAAGTAAGTTACGGCGGTGTGCCATTGGAAGCTAAGGGCCCGGCTCCAACGGACATTGGCTGATTGTATCATTACAGTTTGGCTTTGTGTGGTTTGTTTATTGTTCTCAATAATCTGATATACTTACATGCTGTTCCATACTCGTTCATTAGTAGTTTTCCTTTTGTAAATCTTTGTAACAAGTTTACATCATATTGCCAGAATTGATCACATTACATTGTTCTAAATCGTTCACTTCCGTTACAGAATTTATAAGTGGAATGTTTCAGCTACATATGGTTGGAGTGATGGACTACTGGCAATCATTTCAGATTATGTGTATATATCATTGACGTTTCCTGTTTATGGTGATTTACTGTTCCATTTGATTAAACTGTCTACTTGTACAAAAGATTGTTCTTTCTTTGTATGTAAGTTGATGCCAAGAATTGAGAGTGTTTAACTTGCGAGATTTAGTTTCTTTCCTGCCGTTCCTTTTTACTGTTGTTCCATTTCTGAATTTCCGTTCCATTCTGCTTTCTTGCTGTTCCTTTTTACTTGCATTCATTGGTTTGGTGTGGGAGGAGGATCAAGGCTGTCGTGAGACACAGCAGACGCTATTATGCTCCCAGATCCATGATCCATACTCTAATTCCTTTTCCTTCATCGGTTTCTAGAGGGATGGGTTACTGCTTCCGTACCCTTGACTGACAAAGTTGCCGCGTGTGATTTCTTTATGCAATAGTAATTTATCATAGCTTAGCATCCGTTTACTCTTGTATTTCTTAGACCTATACTACTAAGCATTACTCTGACAAATAGCCTCAAATCGAGATACCCTTTACAATAACAAAACGCTCCCGGATTGACTTGTAATGTGAGATAAGTAGAGGTGAAAAAGACCCTTGTTACAGCTCTACACCATGAATGATTTTTTTGTATTCTTGAGAGGCTCGGTCTTATGACTAGCTGACACGTTAGTACCTAGTCACATGGTGGTTATTAAAATAGCATAACAATTAACAAAAAAAACCCATACAAAACTTTGGGTTATCTCCAAACCTGCTAACAGTCAGGTAACTATGCGTAGTGGTTGACCTTGCCCATGTGAACAGGGAAGTCTAACCATTATTTGCCACCTCTGCAGTAACCTTTTGGTGGTTTCGGCTAACGGTGCACACCCAAATTGTTTCATGTAACAATTGTCTCCCTTCACTAATGGTTAAGTTTGTTCTCCACTTCGATTAACTCTCATGCTATGGTTACTCCATACCAGTGTTCACATATGCTTGTCTCTGCTATGCTCTCCAAATTCGCGGGGTTAGGGACTATGTGGTTTGCCCGTGGTAACATAACGTTAGCCTTGTTCATGTGTAACATCTCAATTATCTGATGGTTTAACCTCCACGAAGTTTAGATTTTAGTTTTATTTGTATTGTTTTTAATATATGAACCGAAGTGGGTTATTTGTATAGGTTCATGTGTATAGGTTTATGCATATAGGTTGAGGACATAGGTTTTAAACCCTTGATTACTAGTTTTTACACCTAGCTTAGTTTATAAACCTTTTTAATCACCTTATATTTAAAAAAACCATTACAAATGATATTGTCACCATGTGACAATCAATCATCAAATACCATCAATCGACAATTTGGACCACATCTTCCATGACGAAGTATCCAACATCAAAAGAGCTAAATAACAATAGTGAAGCTAACAAAACTGAAGATGACCTGAACTCTCTAGATACACTCAACTAACAAGATCCTCCTAGATCAAGATGTCCTAGGCAGTGGTCTACAATCAACCCAGAGGCTGTCTCTAGGAAGATTTCTATGTCTCCTAAGGAACTTGTGCTATGGGTGTCGTTAAAAGAGACAATAGTCTTGAAGTTTATGAGAAGTACAAAAAACGTCTTAAAAGAATCCCAAGAATGTAAATAGAAGTTTAAAATATTCTTCATGAAAAGGGGGATACATTTTCGCATTAGTTTATTACATTTCAAGCGTAGAGCCTTAAATAATTATTTCCTCATAGGAGGTAAGTATACAAATAAAATAGAAACATATCTCTATGACATGCTTAACATTTGAAAATACTGAAACCTTGTTCTCAACAACAATGACATAACATTCAAGCTCAAGTAGACGAGGGAACCAATGGTTCAAGTTATCCGACCTAGTAAGAAATAGTATGTAAATTTCCATGAATATGAAGAACACTTTTAGTATCCTCATCAAAATAAGAGGTATGTAAAGAATTTGCAAACCATAAATTACCTGCAAATATATTCCAAAAACCAAAGACACTATTAAAATTGTATATACTTAAATACAAGGAAATTATTAAAGATTTTCAAATAAATTGTTAAATCATTTGGGAAGTAATATTAAAAATAATTACCTAAAATAGCTTAAAATATCAAAGAACTGGCCATTCATTTGTGTCACTGAAAGAGATGAAGTGGGTAAGAATGTAAAAGGAACAATGATAGAGTTGATGTAACATAACTTAGGTAATTATTCAATAAAAATCAATAAAGTAAGTAAGTAATTACAAGGGATATTGAGACAAAAGTGTAGAGTTATAACTATTTGATGAAATAGGAAGAATACCTTGAAAACCCTAAGGGATAGGGTATATATTCTAAATTTGAATTCAAATGTATATTAACAACACAGGGGATTCATTTAATAAACCTATGGCATAGCACATGTGTTCATGGCATACTAAGCAATACCATTAATTTGACTACATATTGGAAAATACCTATAAAAATCACATTATTTAGCCCCCTAGAAATACAAACCCAATACACCTTCCCTATTTATATTGTAGGTATCCATTTTTTCATTAACATTTTTTATAACCCTTTATATTTTTTCATTAACTTAGAGCTCCATTTTTTATACCTCCCAATAAAAAAATCCTTGACCTCCTCTTATATATTCAATATATTATGTCATTTTTTCCTCTATATCTCCCCCAATATGAACCCACGTGGTATGGTATTTCTACCCCAGTGAAGCGCCCATGATTAAAATACTCACCCCAAAGAATAAAAGACATAGTTGAAGCTAATACGTGGTTGTGGCATGTCTAAGATGAAAGGAAAACCCCAACCCAAAGCACATCTTAATATATTAAAAATCACATTATTTAGCCCCCTAGAAATACAAACCCAATACATCTTCCCAATTTCAAAAACCCCTAATTTTATTAGATATTGTAGGTATCCAATTTTTCATTAAGATTTTTTACAACCGTTTATATTTTTTCATTATCTTTGATCTCCATTTTTTATACCTCCCAATATAAAAACCCTTTACCCCCTATTATATATTCGATATATTATGTCATTTTTCCTTAATATATATCCCCCAATATGAACCCGCGTGGTATGGTATTTCTCCCCTAGTGAAGCCCCCATGATTAAAAGACTTGCCACAAAGAATAAAAGACATAGCTGAAGCCATTATGTGGTTGTCGCATGTCTAAGATGAAAGGAAAACCCCAAACCAAAGAACATCTTAATATATTAAAAGAAAGAAACTAAAAATGACTAATGCATGTAAATGGGTTACAGTTTGGGACAAATGTGGTGATGAATTTCAAATTTTTACTCTTTTATAGAATTGAAGCCCTCAAAATTCATATAAGCATTGTGAATTTTGATTTAGAGTAAAATAAAAATTTGCGAAGAAATATGTTGTTGTCCTAATGACATTTTTTGAAAAAAATAGTGTTGTATAATATGTCAATTTTCCATTAAATGAAATGCTTGTCCTTACAATTTCACACATCTTAATAGGTATGTGTGTGTTTGTGTAGCATAACTTAGTCTAAACTGTGTAATTTAAAAATATATATATATGAGCATGATATACAAAATAGAACTAATTTTTTTATGTTAAAAAAAATATTTTTTAATGTAAAATTATATTTTTTTTATTATTTTTCAAAGTTTGCGAAGTAATATTTCAATTGCAATTTGTAGACACTTGTTTGCTTAAGTTTTTTTTCAACTATTTAAATAAATTGAAAACCCAAGACTGTTCTTTTCAAGAGGACTCATATACAAATATAGTGGTATTTTTTGAATTTTTTTGTTGTGTATATTTTCTGCTATTAATTTTTTATTTACCCTTGTTAAAATTGTCCAAAAAAATTTCAAGCATTATGTTTAAAAGTAATTAGATGAAAAATATCATATGAATTCGAAAATGTCAAACTTGTATGTCATTGGATAGAGGATTCCTCCAGGAATCCATCATGATCAACTCTGCCACCTAAGGAAAAAAAATTCCCTAAGTCCGTGAGGGTACAAAATGGTGTTACAAAGAAATTTGTAGAAGGGGAGCTAACATTATGGTTTTTCGGACCTCATAAGCTCGATCAAACACTTTATTTTAAATTCAAATAGCTTGATCAATGGTTTCCTAAATCCTTGATCAAGCCATTTACATGGTTAACCAAGTGCTTGATCTGGCCTTTGTAATTTTTTTTCAAATCCTTATGTGAATCTCGTAATCCCATAATTTGGATTTTAGAATCATTAAAGATCTAAAATTTAATCTGTTAATAATTTAAGCAAGTTGATATGATATTATTCTACTAAAAATTAAAATTGAACTCGATCTAGTGTTGGGCGTGGAATCCCCCCAAGGCATGTCTTGGGACTTAAAGCCCAAGCTTTGACTAAGTCCATTGTAAAGAGCCCGTGATTTGTGGGTGTGGAGCATGAAACCATAATAAAGTCATAGGGTGGTCTGCCCTTTTTTTAGTAGTGTAATGTCGGTTTGAAAGATCTACCCATGGTTCGCAGACTATGGGATTGTATAAATAGAGTGAGGCTCTAAGTGTAGGAGAGATCTAATAGAAGCATGATGGATCTAACAAATTGGTGAAGCATTGAGTGGAAGTGCAAGTCATGTATTTGGGTCGTAGAGTAGGAAAAGGCTCTGCAGCTAAGTGCACAGAGGCCTAGTAGTCCGCAGCTGAGTGCGCGGACCCCTACAGCTGAATGCATAGGGTAGGTCGAGTCTATAACTACTGGAAGAATTAATAAAAGAGAAGTTTCACCATAATTTTGTGTATCTTTTCCTATTTTATGTATTATTGGGTATGAATTACAAGTTTACTATTTATTTACTGTGCGAACTCATATGAATGTGCTGAATAAGTAAATATCATACAAGGAATTTGTGTATGAGATGATAACTAACTGTGATAAGCTAATAAGTAAGATCTCAGGTGTGACTT
>APFE030129010.1:48689-67844 GCA_000404065.3 Pinus taeda | reverse complement strand
ATAATTAGGTTTTTTTTTTAATTTATAATAATAAAGGTTGCGGAAAAGAAATTCATTGAAAATCTGGCGGTTTAATTCAAAAATCGTTATTAACTTAAAAAATGTTTCGAAAAGTAAATCATGCGGAAAATAATGAGAACGTACTTTGAATCAGATTCCAAAAGCACATAGGGTTGGATCCAAATTTTAGGGTTCTTGAAATGACTTGTGATGATTTGTTCTCGGTTTCTCCTCACTGCAAGAACAAGGTAGAGGAGGACAGCTAAAAATCACGAGTGGAAACTGAATAGGTTACATTTATTCCGAGCAATGGAAGCATTGTTCTATTTCTTTTCAAGATTTACTATGGCGCCAGTTCCTTGTTCATATTTTTATAATAAAATTAGGTTTCCTTTCCTGCAAAGAGTCGACCGCCGAGAAGCGGGCTACTGTACTCATCTTCTTTGCTGTTTGACAACGACTTGCTCCAGCGAGTTGGGCCACCAAGGCTTTTCCATTCATTGAAGGTGTCTACATAGCAAAGACGATTGACCTCAATGGTCCCTGCCCTCTTTAACTCTTTTCTATGTCAATTCTTTCTCACAGAAAAAAAGTAATAGAGTTGTGATACCTCGATGTAACCTTATGCTCTTTTAATATGTATATGATAAAATTAGGGCACTGTTCTTGACCGTTATTAACTTCAAAATTTGTTCCCAACTTCTCACATAAAAAAGATTTGAAATTAAAAATAAATCATTAGGAGAAATAATGTTATCAGATTCTAAATTAGACTCCAAAAGCACATATGTTTCGATCCAAAATTTTAGGGTTTTCGAAATGAATTGTAATCTATTCTGAACAATGAAAGCATTGTTCTGTTTCTTTTAAGGATTTACCATGCCGTGGGTTCCTTGTACACATTTTTATAATATGGTTTCGGTTTGCTTTGCTGTAGAGAGTTGTACCTAGAGAAACGGGCTAGGATCATGTTGTCTTTTTGGCAACCACGGATTATAGCCATACGCCGATATAATCTGCGAATTTTCCGAGTCAAAAATAAAAATTCAAAAGTAACTGTTAAATTCTGATATCTATCTGAGGAGAAATTGTAAAATTTAATAAGTTTTTAGGGCAAAGAAATGGTGAGGAGACGAAAATATCTGCTAACGAAACTCAATGAAGTAAAAGTTTGGGTAATCTTCTTCTGATTTAAGGCCGTATTTGTCTCCACCGTTTATCATTTGTGGTGTGAATTGTAAACTAATATTAGTACATTATATTAGGCAAGATAGTATACATGTTAGCGCTCTAATTTAGGAGTGTGTAGGTTTGGATGAACAGGACTTTTCAATGGATCATTTTTATTTTATGTGGTTGATGGTTTATTATATTATTTTAACTTGAATATGAAAATCTTTTAAATAATATTATTTCATTTTATTAATATAAATCCAATACATCTTTCCCATTTAAAAAACCCTTACTTCCACTAGATACTGATATTGTAATATTTATTTTTACATTAATATTTTTTATACTCTTTTATATTTTTATATTAATTTTAACCTAATTTTTTATAACTACCAATATAAAAACCTTTACTCTTTATATATAGCTGAATATTTTTTCCTCAATATATATCTTTCAATATAAACCCACCTAATATAGTAGTCCTCCATGAGTAAAACCCATATAAAAAAGATGCTAACCACCGTATGTTGTCTTTGAAATTAAAATAAAACACTAAATGTTTTTCCTTGAGGGAATTTTCTATTTATTTATCGCGCCTATTGAAAGGGTATTGTACAAGCTGAGGACGTTTACAATGTATGTTTGCGGATAATCCTTCGTAAAAACGAATTCAATTCGAGTGACTTACGTGTGAAATGCCAGGTGTTAGAGAAAAGGATTTATCGCATGCTTTGGATAATTATCCATGCCATTTCCAAACTGCCATTTAGATGTTTATCAATGCCATATTTGAAATTTCAGTAGAGCTTGATGCATTGAATCTATTTGTCTTTAGTGGGATATTAAACCAACTGAATTCTGAGTAGTGGGTTACGTAAAAATTTGAGCTTTGTTTTGTATTTGTTGTAAAAAATTGGGCTGGACTTTTATATGTTTGAAATTTCAGTAGAGCTTGATGCATTGGAAATCATGCACATTATGTTTTTGGTTTGAAAATTATTTCACAACTATTGTTCTTTTATTGTACAATTTGAAATTAGAAAAAACATGTACAAATAAATTTTAAAAGTCATATGATGGGCAGTGTAAAAATAAAAACGTCATAAAAAAATTCCTTGACAAGTAGGGTCACCGGTCAAATTTAACCCCTGCTTACATATAATTTTCTTCGATTGCTGGGCTTGTTTACAAACATTTCGTACATCAAATACTATAGTTATGACCCTAAAATCTAAACATGAGTTGTCCAGTGCTTGTACCAACCTCGTACGAAGACACGTCACCACGGAGTTATGCGGAATCATCCGGAATCCATTGCTAGGTTAGTGTGCCATGATCTGGAGCGTCGATCTGGAAAGGTGGTCATGGACGGTAAAGATCACTTGACGGTGCTTGAGGTAATTGTTTGCCCCCTTAGTCGGTTCTCCACTTGCCATTCTCGCACCTTCCCACCACAGCTCTACAACTTAGGTGTAGTTAGGGTTTCATGGAAGGTTCAAGCGGTGGACTCTTCTAGAGGTAAGCTATTCAGTCCACTACTACGGCTGGTTGCCATACATCATCTCTCGAGTTAGTTATAGACCATGAACTTTTCTCATTATCTAATTTTGACCAGATATTATTTGATTTTTGTTCATAATATTACGAAAATATGTGATAACATGTTATATGAAATATGTTAATATTATTTATGGATATATTATATATCATTTTAAAAAAATATCTATATATTATTATTATGAAAAAATTAAATTTTAATGGCAATCTAAAAAATTTTGTACGTAAAAAATAATTCTTTAAGGCTCATATTAAACCAGTAATTAATACCAAATCTTATCTCCACAAATGTCATGCTACAACACTTATACTTAAGTAACATTGGTAATAAACAAGTAACGTTGCTTCTCCTTTAATAATAAACATAGTATTGGGCTATTTACTGAAACCTCATTTCTGAGGAGAATGATGGATCCTCTTATCAAATAAGGGCCAAAAACATGTCATAATAGAATTCTTCTTCATTATTACAAGTTTTATAGCTTGTAAGCAAATATAAACAAGTTTTTACCAGCAAACCCTACAGAGCTTCAGTGTCTTATAGTTAAAAACATGTGTTTCCTATTAAAAAATCACACAAATAATGAAAATTTATATTAATATTTTAATTTCAGCTGACATTCTTCTAAATCTTGAATCTAAATAAAAACAATAAAAAAAAATATTCATAATTATTTACAAAAATCAAAAATAAACTCATAAATGTTTGTTAAACCATTATCAAAATAAGCTTATTAAAATAAACACGGAATCATTTAACCGACCAATCTGTCATCAAAGTAGCAAATGCATGTTATAGCTTAGCTCCCAAGCGAACAGTAAACAAGCAAGCATAAACAGTGAACGATATTATTTCATCTAACGGCAGCATCCGAAGTACTAACATCCCTCGTCGGTGCAACACCATCCACAACGTCCTTGGTGCAGCGCCATCCTGTGATTTAGTGATAGCGCTAGCGGGTTCTCTACCTTCTTTCTGGCTTTGCTGTTGTAGATTTTGCAGCACCAACAATCCGGTGCGCTCACATATTGACCATTCCTGAGTGGCACTACCTACCCAAACGCACACATCAAACAACTTTACAATTAGTGACAAATTATCATATTAATATGTTTTGTTTTTATAGTGTAACTCGATTTTGTTCAGACATTGTTTATTTTATTTTACGGTTTCAGGTTGCATAGCGACCAACGATCCAGCTGTGTTTTACCCAGTGACAGTGCCAACGTTGGCTTCGGGTTTGGAGAAGCATGATCATTTTCTACACGAGATAGCAGGAAGAGGGCGAAGATTTAAATGTACAACAATAATACGAGCTTCGAATCCGCCATCGACATCGACAAAAAGAAAGTAAAAAAAAGAAGCACGAAATGAGATGAGATGGCGAACGGAACGAGCAGAGGTGAAAGTATAAATAGAGATAGCGTGAGCGTTGTAGGAATTAAATATAATATTTGTTAGCAGAATACGCCGAAATCACATCACGTAACATCAAAGATCTCTTACAGGAAATTAAATGTTGAAGGAGGACGAAATTTTAAATCTTGATTTCTGGTTCGAGAGGAGATGATGTCATTTAACTCTATGTTTAAAACTAATAAATCTCGGCAAAACACAACGAAATTTTAAATATTGAACCTAGTTTCGAAGCCATTATTCAATTAAAACAAATAAACATAAATCATGAATGAGATGAGATGCTGAAGAGGAGTAGAGATGAGAGTATAAATAGAGATAACGCTGGAGTTACAGGAAATTTTTAGAGATAATGCAGAATCTCTTAGAATAGTGAATTGGTTCACATTATTTTAGGATAGGAATTAGTTTCTATTTTCTAAGGGATGGTTCTAATTTCCCTAAATTTATGACTGGTATATAATGTGTGATGTATATAGACAATGTAGAGCATTTTTCATAGCCAGACTCTCCTCGTTCAGACTCTTTGTTGTAGAGCTGACGAGTGGTTGTTTTTTATTAATGCAAACATCGCTTTTTAACATGGTATCAGAGTGACAAGGCTGAGAAACCTGTTCACTGAGTGAAGGATTTGCCCGACACACCTGAGGTGAAATCATCACGTGTGTTTGAGGGAAAAACTGTGCCAATCCCACTGTGAAACTTATGTTCATTTTTTTTTTTTGCCGACCGTAGCGAATATGAGACTGTTTGGATTAAGAGTCCTAGTAGTGGGTAGCAAAGAAATCCCTTGATTATGGTAGCACGCAGAAGTAAGCGTGATATCTTTCTTGGAATGAAGTGTGTGAAATTGTGATGAGTCATGTGAGATGCATGGGGGTTCTAACACATGAAGGGGGAAAAGGAAGTGTGTGCCTTAGAATATTATAATAGTATGCAACCTGAAAGGAAAACATGAGTAAAATGACATCACTGGCTAGAAGTGGAGTAGTCCACAATCCAAGGTGACGGGTTAAACCAACAACATGTCTCCATTAAGATTCATAAAATCATATACAAAATAGGTCATACACGAATTCCTAAGTTAAAAAACATACATTGCTAAAGCACCCAGAATAATCTAACTACAATAACAACATATTCATGAAAACGCGTCAGCTCTGTTATATTATATAAATTGAAAGTTCCATTCATACATACCCCATTGATAGCCACTAGCCACAATAGTGGAACATTACAGTCAACACCGTTTGCTCGTCCAAAGAGATTTACTTTCTCTGCACTGTGGTGAAGCCAAGGCTAGTCATAATACTCTTTTAGCGTTCTCTAAGCAATGCCTAGCCAAAATCTTGGCTCCCAAAAGCCTGTACTATGAGTTATGAGGTTATATAAATAGCAAAGGGTTGGGTGACCCTTGACATTCCTCTTTGATACTTGGACCACCCTCATGACTCTTCACATTACAATAGTCATTTTTCACATTCCACTAATGACACTTGGAATTTCACTTACAATATTTGTACAATAATACAATTTCCACATATTCGTATGTGGGAAAAAAATAGGCTTTACACAACCTGATAAGACAAAAAACATCACCCGGGGTCTTAGGAAAGACCAAGTCGGTAACCTCCTCACGATGATCTTTGGCGATGAACTAATACCAAGCTTGTTACTGCGCTATTATGTCCCTGATTGTTTGATGACATCTTTGCCAAAGCAGACTCTTACCTCCATGGCTTCCAGGTATATGGTTTTGAAACCACTGTCCAGTGGATCTCGAAGAATGCGCAACGTTGTGCTGAGTTTGGCTCGACCATTGATGTACCTTTGCATGCTATCTACGCTAAGTTGCAAGTCATCATTGGTGGCTACACACATCAACTGCCCTATGTACTTGTTGACATCTAGCATGACATGGTTCCTCGTCATGGCTTGGGTGACGGTTCCAAAGGAAGGGATCTTCTGGATTCGCACTAAGACATCTGAGATCCTGAATAGCCATGCATAGGAAGCCTCAACGCTAGTGATGAGTGGAGGGAGATGCTCATAGTTTTGGATCAACATCTGAATCCATGCATTGTCTAGCTCAACCTCTAGCTTCACCCTCTTTTGAAAGTAAAGCAGGGCTCCCTTGTAGCTCACTGTCCATTCTTGCATGTGCAAAATAGTAGTGTGAATGTCTTTTAGAGTTTGGACCATTTGCACACACTACTATTAAAAACCTTATAAATGGAAAACCACTTTCTACACGATGACAAATATTCTATACATTGTCGGCATGGTGGCCTCCAAAGTTGATATCTCCACCACTATTTGTTTATTCATCTTTGTTAGCAACGCGTGTAGACTGCTTTGTTCTCTGTCTGGCCTCTTGTAAGTTTTTTTCCATTCAATCATTGTTTGTTATCAGGAACTTGACCGTTGAAAACGTGGATTCTATATAAGCCTTCGAAGCCTCATCAATGGCAACCGAATGTCTTCTAAAATTAGGTACAATCACCCTTTCTTCTATGTTCACAATTGATGTATGATCATCCAGTAGCACCTTTCTTCATGCCTGTATAATCATCGACTTTGTCTCGTCAAATGCCAGATTGTACACATCCATATCTAAATCATCATCAAAGAGAACAACTTCTCCTTGCTCGCTCAAGACTGGTTTTGGTTCTGGAGGTGGAAGAGAGTGTGGTATGACCTCGTATGCCCTTGGCATGAGATCGATGTCTTGGTCCTCTAGCTCCTATTATGTCTCCATGTATGTTGCCTCAACCAACTACTCAACCTATTGAGCAAGTTCCCGAACCTCTAGCTTCTCATCCTGTTCATCATCTACTAGCTTCTTTTCTATCTCAACCTGTATCTACATAGTTTTCCTTGTTAGTTTGTCTTATCCTTCTTCCTATTCCTCTTTCTATGTTTCTTCCCTTTCTATTATCCTGAGTTCTTGTTCTATTTTCAACTTCTTCTTTGTCTCCTACAACTTCCTCTCTAATTCTTCGAGTCTTTACCTCTCCCTTTTACTCTATGCTACTCTCCTTTCGTGTTCTTACCTCTTTGCATCTATCTCCAAAGATACTCTCTCAAAAAGTGGATCTTCTTTGAACTTGTATATTTGGTTGGCTTCTGCGCTCTTGATAATCTTCCTCTTGCTTTTGTCATGCATCGGTTTGCTGCTCATTATTGCTATTATTGTTTCTTCCTCTGGTACTATTGCCTGCAGCGCTAATTTCCACTCTATAGCCATGTTGATCGTTTCATTGAGCCTTGAGAAGTTATAGCAACACCTCCAAGAATCTTCCTTTCACCAATGACATGCCCCGTGGATCCATGGGTAGTATACCTTTGCACAGTGGCTCTTGCATATGATATGGGGATCATACGGATTGAAGCTCTTGGTGCCAAACCTAATTTTCTTCAAGTCCTCGGTCTTGACATCTACATATTTCAAGGTACCGATCTCATACAACCCAATCCACAAAGGAAGAGTAGCCATGGGGCCCTCTTCCTCCTGTGGAGTCCTGTTGATAACCTTGTGGATATGTGGTATGCAACCTCTTGCATGAATAGCTTGTCTATGGCAAACCTCGGTAGCTCATGCAGAGGGTTCTCCATGCCAAACATCCTGATGAAGGTACCACCAGGTCAGGCATACCAATCTGCAATGTTAAGCAATGCCTGAATCACTTCCTGGGACATGCAAGGTGGATCTTGTTCAAATATCATTATGTACATCAAGGTGACGAAGTGGTCAGAAAACCTTGCCGTGACTCCTCGGTAGTTGCACTCAGAGCGCAACTTTCAACAAACATTCATAGCTTCCTCTGATGATGTCCATGTCTATCCCTGCCAGGGAACTATTGTTGGGCACAGATTGCATCAAGCATGTTTTGGGCAAATTTAGTGTTATTCAAACGCCTAACCCTCTAGACCTAGTACCTAGTCTAGAAACAATAGACAAAGTAATTCATCACTTTTCCTATAGTTAACAAATAAGAGAAAGAAGGAAAAAGGTACCAACCTGTAACTTTCACTTGATCCCTCTCTCCTTTGACTGGTTTTTCCACTCCTTTCTGTACCTAACTCGCTTGGAAAGTACCTGCACATAAGCCAAGATAGAAACCCATCAAAGCATACAATAATGATGATCTATTAACTAAACATATGAAAGAATCAAGAATATGATATACATAATATAAACACGTGAATGGAAAAATCTTAGAATTTTTTATTAATAGAAGGAAAGATTACAACCCGTGTAGATGCATGCTTGATTCAGTGTCATCCTTCCAGCTTCAAACCCTTCTCTCCTCATGAAGCAACGTTTCGACATCATTACAATACTCTTACTAATCTCATTCAAACAACATTTCCTTAGATCAAAAAATTCCAACCTAGACGAACCTTTGAATGCTTGGTCAATTTATAGCTGAATGGAGGAGGTTAAACCATTAATGGCCCTCATGAATGCTTTGCCATAATTGGGAAGTGGTTCCATGGAGGAAGGGATAATTGATTAAGGTTCATTCATCCCCTTCCTCATCCAAAAGCGAGCTCCATCCATTTGAAAACTTCCAAAAGCATCGATTGTATGAGGAATCCAATGGATTCATTTCAAAAATTCTATGAATCTTGCTCAGCGCAGGTGAAACAAAGGCTAGGTGTGATGCATAACACCTAGATAGTGTAGTTCCTACAATGCATTGCAGCCTAATAGAAGGCTTCTTGCCCTGTTCTCCTTAGGGACACTTTTTGGATGAATGATGACATGAAATTCTTGGGAGGAAAACATGATGTAGGTTAACTTCATTAGGGAATGAAAACAACTGAATTGGGGGTTGATGGACCCTAACAACACAAACTTGGAAGCTGGGATTGATGTGCCCAAATTGACTTGTAACAATTTCTACCTAAAGCATGACGTTGAAAATAAACATGTCGAGTGAGATTTTTTACCACTTGGAGAGAAGGTTTCGAGGTGGAAGGTGACCTACATCAGTTACAATACAAATAACATGATACTTTGATTTTTCTCAAAAACTAGCTGAGGGAAGGCATACCCATGCTTAGCTTATAAAATTTCATTGCATGTACAAATATAGTCGTCTACAGATATAGACCCATGAATGGATGACCATGAATGTAAGGCCTTTGTACATTTGATATAGTACTCCTAAAAAATATATCGCAGCATGAATGCATGAGACTAGATCTGAGGTCTTCAATCTCGTCCAATCTTTCACTCAATGTACAAGTCTAACCATGTGAATAAATGATTTGAGGTCGAACATGGAGAGGCATTATTTGATTACCAGCCAATGATGTAAGCCGTTAATAGATGCGAGAGGAATCACCAATAATGATCATGATCCTCAAGGTACTTCAGTACATTTCGCAAGGTGTGAATAAATGATTTGATGTCGAACACCATACGAAGTCTTTTGGTCGAAGGCCCGTAATGTCAACCTATTGCCAGAAGTGAGAAACCTTCCATTGATGTATGCAAGCTTCAAGGTACTGAAGGGGTGTTTCTAAGTCAACTTCTTGGATGATGTGTTGATGTCGACAAGAAGTGACTCGTCGTAGGAGGGCCTTGATGTATCCCACATTAACGACACGAAATGAGGTAAATGATTTTGGAGATGAAATATCAACTTACAACACAAGGTTTAGGAATAATGGGAATGAAAATGAAGGTGTAATGTATTCTAAAGGATGAAGTTTTGAACTGAATGACTTCTCTTGAACATATCGGCAATATTGAATTGAATTGGTAGCAATGACCCAAAACAAAGTCATGGATGGTATGATAGACCATTATTATGATAACCATCAAGCTGAATGACCCAACCCACGTAGTCACGATGATGATGTGAAAGTGTCATGTTCAAGAGTGACCTGCTACAATAAAGTGTTCCCAGCTTTTTCCATTTTCCCCAGACATTTTTGACCAGTACCTCTTTATTTTTTATCAAGCTTGAGGAGCATAACATATGGTTGTTGTATAATTTCACCCTTTGGGTGAATCCATCACTATTTGAGGTTTTAACAAGTCTAGCGAAGGTGAAACTCAGTCTTGTTGAGATGGACAAGTTTGTCGCTATTTAATGTTTTTAAAAAGTTTAACGACAAATATAACTCGGTCCTTTTCACATTTAGAGAGTCTAAAAAGGGACTAAAAGGAAACTACAAAAGATCTTTTTCGTAAAATAATCTGTCAAGTTCGAAAGAGCATAAAATAATACAGGAGAGATATCATTTCCAATCGTTTAACGAGCTGGAAAAGACAAGTGCTCGACAATCTTTTCATATTTAGAGAGTCTGAAAAGAGCTTAAAGAGGACTCTGTTTTGAGGAACGAGTGGTGTCTGGGGAAGCAACTAGGGACAGTGATGTTGGAACTTCTCAAAACATCTTGATTTATGTGAAGAGGCTAGATAATAAGACCACTCATTGCAACTGTTCCTCAAAAAAGGTAAAACAACCAAGTGAAAGCATATGATCGGCCAAAGGGATGGTGAATATGGGATAAAAAAAACCAAGGCTCATCTGACAAAAAAGGTTGATAGAATGGAAATCACCAAGGTTAAAAATGGAAATGGGTTTATTCTTACCTAAGCTTGAACCATAGGGAACTATGCTTGGATTCAGTTTCATGTTTACATAGGCTTGAAATGAAAAACCATGCTTGGATTCAGTTTCATTTTTACACAAGCTTAAAACGAAAAACTATGCTTGGATTCAGTTTACATGCCCCTAGCATGATGAAAGGGAAAATCTCCTGTAACCACATGGAATTCGCTGTGTTGAAGCAGGACGGTTATCCAACACCTTTTTTGCTTCCTCGAGATAGACAAAGGTGAATGGGGTCATTCTTCTAATAACCGACAAGGAAACTTAACTTTACCACTAGGAGCATGCCCCCCAAGCTTCATTACAGTCACCTAAGTAGACTACTCATGGCTATCAAATGGATGGAATGAAGGTTCTTTTATGAGATCAAGTGAAAGACTCGACTGGGATTTTACAAGATCTACTCAAAGACTCGACTTGGATTTTCTGAGATCTACTCAAAGACTCGACTTAGAACTTTTCTACAGGGGACCTTTTTTAATTGTTTAATGAGCTTGACACAAGACAAGGAACTAGGCTCATGGACCTATTTCGTTTTTTAACGAGGTTGACATAGTAAAAGAACTATCCTCATATCCTTGGTTTCATTTTTTAACGAGGTTAACACAAGACAAGGAACTATGCTCATTGGAATGTTTCATTTTTTTAACGAGGTTGCCATAGTAAAAGAACTTTCCTCATGGACCTATTTCATTTTTTAACCAGGCTGACATAGTAAAAGAACTATCCTCATATTCCTTGTTTCTTTTTTTAACGAGGTTGGCAAAATACAATGAACTATCCTCGGTTTCCTTGGTTTCATTTTTTAACGAGTTTGACACAAGACAACGAACTATCCTCAGAAGTTATTTCATGTTTTAACGAGGTTGGCATATTAAAAGAGCTATCCTTAGAGACCCTGTCACAACTCATAAGTGGTCATGAAGGAGAGGTCTGGCTCCAATGCCCCTAGTTCATGATGTACAACATCACTGAATTGATCGTTAGTTGATGTTGGTATGGAACAAGTTGCCACATAATTAACCCATGGTGGGGATGATACCATTGGTACAAAAGGACCATTTAGGGAAGATGGTTGACTAGGAGCCATATTTGGACCGGGAAATGAAAGCTGGTCAACGGTGACAATTTTGCCTTGATGCGGGAAACAAATCACTCGAAAGAGTGTTGAAAAAATAACTCCCGTGTCATAAACATAATCTCACCCAAGAAGTAAATTTTAATCTAAATGTTCTGGGACTACCATCACATTCAGATAAACAGTTTTTCCTCCCAAAGTAATGGGTAACCAAGGGAGGATCCCTAATGGTTGACTCGTTCCTTTGTTAAAAGCCAACAAATTCTGTGTAACAGCCACAAGTGGTGGCGAACCAAGCCCTTGCCAAGTAGTTGAGGAAAAGGTGCTTACTGATGCGCCCTCATCTATAATAGTGCCCGATACAATCATATTACATACTTTTACTATGATCTGGAAAGGCACATAAGAAGGACGGTGGAATCCTGCCAGTCAATTACAATCAAAGGAAGTGACTAAACTACTTGTAGGGGGTACTATAGAAATGGGAGAATTAACACCTTGAGTTACGAGAATTGGAGGATTTTCCTCATGTATTGATGGAATAGGCAGAGTACCCCCAAGCTCATTAAAATCTAAAGAAATAAAAAGAACCTGAGCGGTATCATTTTCACTCTCTTAGGGAAAGGTATGATTTAATGAAGGTGTAGTCAGGTCAACTGCTACCTTGACCTATTGACTTGGGTTAGGTATAGACTCAGAGGATTCACTTTCAGAGAGAATGGGATTGACCGACGATTGATTTGAGCCATTCAATTCATCAACTAGTGAGGGATTTAGGGAGAGTTTCCTGTAACGAGATGGAAGTCACTGAGGTGAAGTAGCACAGTTATCCAACACTTTTTTGGCTTCATCCAAATAGGGAAAAACGTGAATGGGATGATTCCCTTCACATAACCTACATGGAAACTTAACTTTCCCCTTATTTCCATGATCTTTACTACGACTAGTTGATGGTGTGTCACTAACATGATCTCTAGAAGTTGATGACAGGAGATGATGTGAACGAGAAGACGATTCTTCTAAAATCCAAGGAATATCAAGAAAATTTCAAAAAACATGGTCTCCCGCACAAAGTTTGCATGGACATCGAAATTTCTGAGGCTTTTCGGATGATTTCTCATCTAATGTTGCATTAAAAGCAATGGTTGCTTGGTTTTCCCTCTGCTGAACTTGCTTCTTCTTCTTCTTCCCTTTCTTCTTCTTCTTAGCCACCTAGTTACTAGTACAAATACTTTCACCTGGTGAAGAGGAAGAAGGGGAGGAATAAATGACCGAGGAAGAAGGCAAAGGGTTGACCTTCGGATCAACTAGAGGTTGATTTTGTCCAGTTGGAGGTGTACTTGATTGCGGATAAGCCACAACATTTTGAACCAAGGAGGTTGAAAGCAACCATACTCGCAAGCCAATGGTAAATCCCAGAAGGACAATGTAAGCATATATGGAGCACCAATATTTCCAAATGGAGGAAAAGGACTAGTATTCCCATCAAAAGGAATTCCTTTATTGGTGGACTCCAGATTTGTCACCATATGTTTCAACCTAAGATCAACTAAAAAACAAGCCTGGAGGATGTTATCCGCAGTCAATTAATTTTTACGACACTGAAACAAAACTTTCCTTTTTCATTTTTAAAGACTCAAGAAAAAGCAAAAGATTACTCTAGTAGTTTTTTATGTTTAATGAGCAAGAAAGGACAATAGGTGAGATGATCCTTTCACTTTTAAAAGGTCAAAAAGGAGCAAAAGTGACTACTCTGGAGATTCTAGACAAGAGGATTTACCAAACAAATCGAAAAACTACAATATACACCTTGATGATAAATGAAAGAGATATTACCAAGGATTTAACGTATGGGAGTCAATCTTCCCTAATGCTATTTTGATGCATTGTGATCGGTAAGGCAGCAAACTCGGCTTCCTAGGGATAAAATATTTCAATCTATTGGGGTCTCCCACTATATGCTTGATGGTACAGGGAGCACAAGTTGGTACTAGCACTTATCGAATCATAGAGGAGGAATCACCCAACATTAGTGAAAACGACAGCCACTAGGTTTAAAGACGCTGAAACACATCTCTAGCCTAGACCTCTAGATTTTTTTCGTTAAGTTCCAATGCGTTATTAGATTAATTGATGTAAATTTTAGGTTTATCTTGCTTAAAATTTTCCTTTCAAGGTTCACCTCGTGATGTATTTTGAAATTCCTAAAAATTTAACTAGAATGAGAAGCACTCTTTCCATTTAATTTTAGCATTGAAAATCCTAGCTATGAGGGATAGAGCATACAAGTTCTTTTTGAACAAGCAACAAAGAGCACAAACTTGATGCAATTCCCTAAACCATTCCTTTCAAGCATTCACAAACTTTAATATGCACAATGCATGCTTTTCTTTTCATTTTCTCTTAATGTGAATGATGCAATAAGAAAAACTAATGCACAAACAATTCATATCTCTTTTAATAAAATATGGTATTTTGTGACAATTTATTTTTAAAGGGAAAGGAAGACTATATGACACTTTCAATTTTAAAGAAATGAAGATTTTTGAAACTTTAAATTAAAAAACAAATCAAATGCACAAATAAATCAATTGATTATTTATGAAGGAAGACTTAACGACACTTCATTTTTTCGAAGAAAATGATGATTTTATGACACTTTTCCATTGACAAAACAATCGATCAACTATATTCTAACTTTGACTATAGACTAATAATGACAAAGAAAACATTAAAGAAACATTAATCAATCCAATCAAAGTAGGACTGGCTGGCTAAGGAGATGAAAAGACTATTTTTATAGATAAGATATGATTTACATTCAACAAGCAATTCAAACTGATGAAAATTGACAAAAATTTCTAGTTCCTAGATAAGAAAACTGAGCCTAAAGGGATCATCACATGTAGCAGTTAGAGACAGTGCAATGCATCGCACTGGATCTATGTGGGAAGTGAACTACATTGTATTGTGTCATTCACAAAAGTGTGATGATTACTAAAGGAAATTTTATGCTTAAATATAATTCAATTCTTAGTGAATTTAGACTTGAATTCAATAAATGACACGAAGTACAGTATGTCAAAGTGCTTTAATAGATTTATAAGCTATGATAAGGAATAGGATTGCTCCCCAGTGGAGTCGCCAATTTGTTTTGGGTAGATTTAGTGTTCCTCAAATGCCTAACCCTCTAGACCTAGTAGCTAGTCTAGAAACAAAGTAATTCATCACTTTTCCTATAGTTAACAAATAAGAGAAAGAAGGAAAAGATACCAACTTGTAACTTTCACTCAATCCCTCTCTCCTTTGACCAATTTTTCCACTACTTTCAGTACTTAACTCACCTGGAAAGTACCTGCACACAAGCCGAGACAGAAACCCATCAAAGCATACAATAATGACGATCTACTAACTAAACATATCATAGAATCAAGAATATGATATACATCATATAAACACATGAATGGAAAAAGCTTAGAATTATTTATTAATAGAAGGAAATATTACAACCCATTTAGATGTATGCTCCATTCAGTGTCATCCTTCCAGCTCCAAACCCTTCTCTCCTCATGAAGCAACATTTCAACATCATTAAAATACTCTTACTAATCTCATTCAAACAACATTTCCTTAGCTCAAGAAATTCCAACCTAGACGAGCCTTTTAATGCATGGTCAATTTATAGCTAAATGGAGGAGGTTAAACCATTAATAGCCCTCATGAAAGCTTTGCCATAATTGGAAAGTGGTTCCATGTAGGAAGGGATAATGGATTAAGGTTCATTCATCCTCTTCCTCATCCAAAAGTGAGCTCCATCCATCTGGAAACTTCTAGAATCATCCATTGGATGAGGAATCCAATGGATTCATTTCAAAAATTCGATGAATCTCGCTCAGCATGGGTGAAGTAAAAGCTAGTTGTGATGCATAGCACCCAAACAGTGTAGTTCCTACAATTCATTGTAGTCTGGTAGAAGGATCCCTGCGCTAATCTCCTTAGGGACACTTTTTGGATGAATGGTGACATGAAATTCTTGGGAGGCAAACATGATGTAGATTAACTTCATTAGGGAATGAAAACAACTGAATTAGGGGTTGATGGACCCTAATAATATGGATCTGGAAGCTGAGGTTGATGTGCCCAATTGACCTGTAACACAGTAGGTACGTGAACATATAGAGTCTTTCTTGTCCATCCTTAGGGAGATTGCAGGAATTTGACACTTGCACTTTCAGCTAAATAGCCAACATATCTGAGCAGTTGAAAGGCCTTCCTTCATTTTCCAACTAATCTAACATAACAACCCAACTCTTAAAGATATCTCTAGAGATTACATTACTGTTGGGAGTGAAGAATAGTGCATCCATGTAGTTCACTTGTTGTGGAAAATGATAGATCTGATGGTAGTTTTCTGACTTGAAGGTGGGAAGTTGTGTTCCACTGGTATTTCACAATGTCATCATCTTAGGTTCGCTATGTGAGAGAACCTAGTGAATGACATCCTCACATGGGAAGGCGGGGTACCTACATGCAACCATGTACAACCCTTACTTGTGAATGTTGACATAGACTTGTTGATCTTCTAGATCTTCTTTAAAACTATCTACAAATATGTCCTTTATTTTTGTCCATGTGATCTTCATGTCCTTCTCTACGAATAACTGTGTGTTTGCATAGATGGGAAAGTTCATTGGCACATGTTCAACCACTTCTCCATTTTCGCTCTCTACTGTGTCCTTTGAACCAGCTCTCCTGAAAACCATGATGCCTGTAATACTCAGAGGATGCTCAACAACTGATGTACCTGGAGCTAGAGTAGACACTCACGACAAGTAAATGTCAACTTAAAAACACAAAGTGATTGAAGGATTGATGATACAAAAAGTTGGGTGACTGCTGGGAAAGATTTCGTAGTAGTGACTCTCATAGTTTGGGAGACTTTCAGCTGGAATTGCGTATTGCACAGTCTTAGCCTGCAGTGAGACCTGTTGCTAACTGGGACTGTGCATAACACAATCAGTTGGGTTGACTTTGGACGAAAACTGCACAATCCAAATGGGAAAGACTAGGCAATGTGCCTGAGAACTAGGCAAAGCACAGCTAGAGGTGAGTGTCAGGCAGCCACTACACAATTCTTGGAGCCAAGGAAGAGTGTTGATGTCATGGAATGCGCAGTGCATGCTGGGCAAAGCAAGATTTAAGCCAAGACAACCCATATCTGTCCAAGGGAAACTTGAAAACGAGTAAATATGAATGAATGAGTGAAGGACAATGCAAATAGGAGTGAATTATCATCAACGCAATAAAAAACAAGGCAGGAATTAGGCAAACGGATGAACAACAAATCTCATGGGGAGATTCACTGCAACGACAACTATTATTGCAAAAAACGTGTTATTTATGTGACACTTAAGAAAGACAATGAAAAACTTGAAAAAGCAATTATATAAGTTAAAACAAACTAAAATGACAACGATCGTTTAGTAAAACATGCAAAACATCACTCACATAGGCTAAGGAAATAAAAGCAATAGAAAAAATAGCAAAAGACTTAAAAAAAAAACTTACCGAGAAAAGTTGTGCTGACTATGCCAAAGATTCCTTGATGACTTGGAAATGCCAAAGCTCCAAGATTAAATGTGTAGAATGAGATCTTGGGCATCATTTAAATAGATTTGGTAGATTCAAGGTTTAAAATGGGCATGCCAAAAATCTAAGAAAAGTGACAAGTGGCGAGAAATTTCTAAAATCTACATGAGTGTAAACCCCAATGCTAAAAATAGGTCTCTATTTTTTAGCAATTCTTTCCATTTTTTTTGGAAAGGTTGTCATGCATGCAAGGAACAATTGTGCAATTCAAGAGGGAACCGAGATACTTGTCGACACGTGCATCGAGCAACAACTGAAGGAATGCTTCCGCACAATTCTGAGCCTAAGTGGCTCTAGCTGCCTTTGATGCTCTCTGCAATCTCCCTTCAGAAAACAAGTTGTGAGGTGGGTTTACGCAATTCCTAAGTTGAAGCCCAATGTATGGATGTTCTACGCAATTTCTCTAAGGTTGTCTATTGGACTGCGCTACGCTTTTTGAAGAGCAGGGCTAACTGTCGAGCTACTCTACGTAATTCCTAAGAGCAACCATGGTTGCCCTCTACGATTGCATAATTTTTCAAGATAGTGCAAGAACTGGATGTGAATTAACTAACGGGGTCATCTTGTGGTTGGTGAGCAAAGCAAGTTAACAAACACAAGCTACAACGTGAAAGATAACTTCAAATAAAAACACAAGTACCTTAGGAGTGCAAGACATGTTGCTAAGATTTTGAGGAAAAAGGCTCCAAAACAAAGCAAAGATAAGTTTTTCAAGAATAGTTGTAGCCGCTACAACAAGACCCCATTAGTGAGCATTTCGAGATAAGTGACTCCACAAAAGTTTATAATAGTACATAGACAACAAAAGTTTATAATGGTCCATAGACACCGAAATAACGTCATGCATTCTCCAACTAACATGGAATATTTAACCTCAATATGCTATCACAAGCTATAATATTCCCTTTATTCACCATAAATGTCTAGTATGACCCTGAAAATTCTCCTTAAAATTCCATTGCAAGTAGATATTTGGATTTATTGTCCTTCTTATAAAATAAGAAGATACTCCACAAACTCTCGCAACCTCAATTTCATGTTTTCCAAGCTATGTTATATGAACAACTATGCATTGTGTCATTTCAGGGCCAGCCTACACCTTTATTTATTATATCAATTTTCATTACAAGCTTAAAAAGGCTTCCCAACATTCACCCAAGGTTAGCCTTTACTAATCATGATTAATAACCTATGATTCATCGAGTTATTATTCTTATAAAACTAAAAATAAAAGCTTTTAAAGTTAAATTAAGCTTTATATTTATTTCATTGTAACTGTGTTAATAAAATTTTAACATCTTATTAACTAATTCTAAATTATGTAAATCATTATTAATAATAATAAATAATAAGCATTGCGATTCTTTTTTATTGCAAATATGAGGATTTACCTCCCCTTGACCATTATTAAGCAGATTTCAAACTACGACCAAAACCACATCGGGTTCGATCCAAAATTTTAGGGTTCTCAAAATCACCATAAAGTGAAATTCTTTTGAAATTCTCACCTAAAGCGCATTTCAAACTAAGACCAAAAGCACATAGGGTTCGATCCAAAATTTTAGGGTTCTCGAAATGACTTGTAATCATTTGCTCTTGGATCATTTGTTCTTGGTTTTCCTCACTGAAAGAAGAGGG
This sequence comes from Pinus taeda, assembly GCA_000404065.3. Classification (NCBI taxonomy): domain Eukaryota; kingdom Viridiplantae; phylum Streptophyta; class Pinopsida; order Pinales; family Pinaceae; genus Pinus; species Pinus taeda. The sequence continues at coordinate 48,700 of APFE030129010.1, read as the reverse complement.
TAGAGGAAGAC
>APFE030129010.1:36280-48368 GCA_000404065.3 Pinus taeda | reverse complement strand
TGAAAAGTTATTTTCTTCTCTTTATGCATGAGAATGGAAAGAAAAACAGTTGCCAATATATTAGGGTGAAACCCTAACTGTTTCTCTTCTCCTTGGGGAAAAAGGAAAAAGACCTGGGTTGTTTTTGGAAACAAACAGGAAAAACGACAGAAGAGAAAGAGGAGGCATTGAGCTATGGAAAAGGTGCTACGTCTGGTGAGGACCAGATAGCACAGGCACAATTGTGTTTTTCCCATTGCAGAGGTTGTGGCCAGCAAGGGATTGCTTGGGGGAGAGACGCAGTACAGATGACTGGTCTCGTGGCTGGGTGGATATCAAGCATCAGATAACCTTCTGTAGGTGATAGAAGGGCGGAAGGAAGCAACAGAGATACAGGTAAGTATCCTAAACCCCAGGTTGGGTATTGATTACAGTAGTAATAGTTGTCTATGATCATTAATAATGGGTATCAATGACAGTATTAATAGTTTTTATGATTATTTAATATTGGTATTGACAACAGTAGTAATAGTGGTTATGAATATTTAACCGTTATTAAATTATGAGGCAGGATTGAATTTATATACTGTCATTTATATTATCCATAAAACAGATACGTAATAAAAGAAGAGAGAAACAGAAACTGAAGGTCTATATGGAACCTGTACATTATACTCTGTCTTTATATTAATCTGGGTAATAAGCAAGAGGGATAGATAGCTAAGTTTGTAAAGATTTAATCCTGTACAGAATGCTATTTTAAAGACAGAAGTAGATAAACAAAAATCATGCAGACTGTGGTTCATGAAAGTAACAGTAATGAGATTTAGAAATATATAGAACAAAGTATATTTGGAAGTATATATATTACACAGCAAGAAAGTATCTAACCCCACTCTGCATTTAGAAGCAGAGTATCAAACTAATCAAACAGGTAACTGTCGGGTAACCCAAAAGGAAACCCTTGTAATTACCAATCGAAAGACGGTAAAGAATGGGTACAAGCAAATAAACTATCGAATTACCATTGACACAGCTTGTATAGATAACATGAATCATTAACAGATATATCCTGGCAGCAATAAATCCGCTGAGCTCAATCAAGAAAAACATGCAGTAATGCGTAAAGAAAAGATTTATGACTTAATACAAGCCACGGTAGTTAAGTGGCGGTCTGGTAATTGTGCACAGGCGAATACCATTCGAAAACAGTAAGCTACAGCTAAATGTCGAAATCTAAAACTGAAACCTTCTACTGTAATAAGTATTCAGAAGGTTATTAGCAAATAAAAGAAAAGATAATCCACTTATTAAACTGGAAATTCAAACCAAGCGTTGCAGTAATTACTAAACATGTATTTACGGAAATCATTTGAAATCATTTGAATAATAGCTGAATGTACACATCATTTTAATCCGCGGTCGACCAATTCTCGGTCAACCGGTCCCTTTTCTTAAAGAAAAAACCCCAAATCATTATACAGTGGGGGGGGGTTCATAAAAATTCATGGCAAAACAAATAGACCCTAAGAAAGGATTCATCATAGTAGGTATTATTAAGAGCGAACCATACTATAATCATGAGATGCTGAACCGGCCAGCGACCAAACAGTGCGAAACAGTAAAAATCATTACCAAAACCCATACGGGTGAAATCATCAATTTATAAACACTGTTTTTGACATTCAGAGAACATAGGGTCAAACCCTGTCATGTAATCAATCAATATATATATATTACGGGGTAAAGCGTACCCAGAAAAACCCTTATGATACAAAACCGACCGAGTCGGGAACCATCCAAGAAACCCATAAAAATATGTCAACTGTAATTACAATGAGTGGACCCATTACAAGCAAAACAACCGAGGACTAAATGATTAAACATTATCAGAGTGCTCGAGGATATCTCGGCTGTATAAACAGAACTCAGGACATCCTATAACCCTAGGAGCCTGTCACTATTTCACCGCATGCCGAAAGAAACCAAGTGCGAAGGGTGGCACATTATACCTGGCAGGGAAAGACTGTATAAGGCGACAATAACAACAATAATAACTCTGACAGAGATTGCGAGCTTTGAAACTTACCGAACCTGCTCAGGGGAGTAACCCCCTACACCATCGGCGTGACCACCAAACTTCAGGAAACACCCCCGGTACCTGCCAGTCATAAACAGCGGAATAATAAATCAAATGATTGCCGAGGAAAAACGCAGAAGAAAATAATGATAATAAGAAAACTGTAGCAGAGTGTTGCTTACCTCCATGGACATGCCGAAAGGAATATATCAGGGGAGCTCGCCGCCAACAGGAGCGCAAGATCCATAAGGATTTACACTGGCAGAGACCGGAGCAACAGAACTATGGCAGATACCAGGGCGAGGAGCCGCTCACGGAGAGCAAAGCAAACCAGAGACCGGAGCAATAGAACTATAGCAGACACTAGAGCGAAGAGCCGCTCTCGGAGAGCAAAGCAATGACAAATGAACCGAAGTTTCTGGGCATAAACCCTAAATACACTGCCGCGAAAACCCCTCAAGTTCTCCACCGTTCGATTAAGGAAAGCGATCGCGATCGTCCATTTCTGTGACGATCCCGAGGGAGTGGCAACCACGAGGTTACCATTAATGCCCAGCTACCGCCAGCGTATGATCAATCCGGAAGCCAAGTGTCTGGCTTGTGTTAAATCAAGCGTTAAGCGTAGGTGTTATAAGTGTTAGGGGCTGCCAACAATAACCATAATATAACCCTAATAATATCTGATATAATAGTTATGTTCTAAGAAATCAACGTTATAACCATTGCATTACTATGGTATGGTGCACCCTAACCCGACGATGGGTAAGAGATAGAAATATAAATAAATTTTTTTTTTTTGGGATGTGACATATGGTATCAGAGCCCAGATACAGCACTGTGGCCTCTAGGCAAGCCAATAATGAATGGACCCTGTAGTAAATCAGCTAATAGCTAATCATTCCATTATTACTCTTGAACTGTTTTTTTTGTTCTACAGGAGAGAATTCTGGGAACAAAAGGCATGAGGAGGGCAGAGAACACGTCCCGACGACCTGTAACGGGACAGGGCATGACCGGCGGGGACAATAACCCAGAGTTATGGGTACAACTTGGAGAAGAAGTGAGAATTACAAATCAAGCCATTTTGGAAACAGTACAGGAGCTGAAAAATGAGATGGCTCGGTTGCGAGAAGACAATGCTCGTTTAACGATGGAGCAGGAAAGGATTTTGAAAAGCTTATCCGATAGACAAAATCAGTTGCCCGCTAATCCTAGTGTGGAGCATCCAAGGATGTCCGAAGAATAGAATCATCACATACTTCATGAAGGATCAGAGGAGCAGGAGGAATGCTCAGACAACGCATTCGAACAGCAAACCTCGAAAAGACAAAGGATGGAATTACAAGGGGAATTCCGCAAGATTAAGCCACCACATTTTGACGGAGAACATGAGGAAGCAGCTGAAGCATGGTTAATAAACATGAATAAATATTTCCAACTTTATGAATACGATCATAATCTTAAAGCACGACTGGCTATTTTCCAATTTCAAGGAAAAGCTACCTTGTGGTGGGAAGAAGTGAAGATTGTCAAAGGGGTTACTGAGCAAAACATAACATGGGACAATTTCCAAAAATTCTTCAAGGAGAGATATTTAACTGAATGTTTCTATGATGAGAAAGCTAGAGAATTTCACGATCTGCGATTAGGACAGCAGACTATGGATGAGTTCATTACCCGTTTCACTTCCTTGCTTCGCTACGTCCCGTACATAAGGGAGGAAAAGGCGAAGGTGCAGCATTTCGTTAGCAGCTTACCCCCGTACATGCGGGAAAGGATTGAATTCGATAACCCAAAATCGATGGACGAAGTAATCCGCAAGGCTAGAATCTGTTATCAGCAAGGCAAACAAAAAGGAGAAACTGCTAATAGAAAGTGGAGTGAAAAGAAGAATTTCAAGGTAACTGGAAACTTCAAAGGGAATCACAGCAGTGGAATTAAAGGGACTGGCAAAGGAACAAATAACAGATTCGCAACAAAGGCTGTATCCAAATTCAGAACTACAAATGAACCCAAGGCCAGCGAACAGCAAATCAGGTTGGATAATGAAGGAACAGTAAGACCTCCTTTACAGTGTTGGGGTTGTGGGGGACCTCATTACATTAAGAATTGCCCACAACGAAAGGGGACTGAACAGCTATCCCAGATTCACGAAGCCTCGACTGTTGGCGAAGTGGGACGGAGCATACCCAGAATCAATGCAGCATTGGAGGATCGGCAGGCGGAGTACCAGCCAACCATGGTTGAGTTCGAAGGTAAAATTTCAAACCTTCCCATATCTGTTTTGATTGATCCTGGGGCCACGCTAAGTTATGTAAACCCAAAAGTAGTAGAACGATGTAATTTACAATCTGTTAAATTTAAGAACCCTTGGTTAGTACAATTGGCCACTGGAGCCAAGCGAAAGGTAACCTCTAAGATCAATAACTGCTCTTTCACTATAGCAGACCAGCCAATAACAACCGACTTGAACATACTTCCTCTGGGTTCTTATGATATTTTAATTGGAATGGACTGGTTGGAAAAGCATTGGTCATTGGTTGACTGTAAAACCAAAATCATCTATTACAGAGATCAGCAAGGGAACATCAAAGAAATGCAGGGTATTAAGCGACCTGTGCAAGTCCGGCCGATAACTGCAAATCAGCTGGTAAAATGTATACGAAAGGGCTGTCAAGTGTATGCCATCCAAGTGGGTTTTGCAAATTCTAAGGACAAGACAGCATCTTTGAATGATATTCCGGTAATACAAGAATTTGCAGATGTGTTTCCGGAAGAGATTCCCGGGTTGCCGCCGCGGAGAGATATAGACTTCACCATAGAATTGGTGCCAGGGGCAGCACCAGTGTCACGAGCGCCCTACAGAATGAGTATACCCGAGTTGACAGAATTAAAGATGCAGTTGCAGGAGTTACTCGAAAAGAACTACATCCGTCCGAGTGTGTCTCCATGGGGAGCCCCGGTGCTATTTGTTAAAAAGAAAGACGGCACCCTTCGGATGTGTATTGATTACAGACAATTGAATAAGTTGACTATTAAAAACAAATATCCTCTTCCCCGGATAGATGAATTGTTTGACCAGGTGAAAGGTGCAACCGTGTTCTCCAAGATCGACTTACGATCAGGCTATCATCAGATCAGAATTAAAGATGAAAACATCGCGAAAACAGCCTTTAGAACCAGGTATGGACACTATGAATTTGTAGTTTTGCCATTTGGCCTCACCAACGCCCCGGCAACCTTCATGTGTCTAATGAATGGTATCTTCCATCCTTACTTGGATCAGTTTGTGCTGATATTTATTGATGATATTTTAATTTATTCACGCACTATTGAAGAACATTATGAGCATCTTCAAATAGTATTGCAGACCCTTCGAAAACATCAGTTATATGCTAAATTTAGTAAGTGTGACTTCTTCAAGGAAGAAATTCAGTATTTGGGTCACGTAATCTCAAAAGAAGGAATTGCAGTAGATCCGGAAAAGATAAAAGCTATAATGGACTTGCCAATTCCCAAAGATGTAATGGATGTCCGATCTTTTATGGGGTTGGCAGGATATTATAGGAGATTCGTGGCAGGCTTCTCTAAGGTGGCATTTCCCATTACCTCATTACAGAAGAAAGGGAAATTATTCCATTGGACCCCAGATTGCCAGAAAAGTTTTGAACAATTAAAACATTTACTCACCACAGCACCTGTGTTAAGTATAGCAGATCCTAATAAGGATTACGTGGTATGTACGGATGCCAGTAAAGAAGGATTGGGAGGAGTTTTAATGCAAGAAGGCAGGGTAATAGCTTACGAGTCTCGCAAACTAAAAGAACATGAGCAGAAGTATTCTGCTTATGATTTGGAGTTGGCTGCCATGATACATGCCCTGAAGATGTGGCAGCATTATCTCATGGGCAGAAAATTTCTGCTGCATATCGACCACCACAGTTTAACCAATTGCTTCAGTCAACCTACCCTAAACGCTAGACAAGCGAGATGGGTAGACTTTTTAAGTGGTTTTGATTTTGATATAAAACACTTGCAGGGGAAGGAAAATAAGGTAGCAGACGCTTTGAGCCGGAAGGTACAGAGTTTGTATGAAATTTCCATTAGTGGGTGGAAGAGCCCCTTTCTAGAAATCATAAAGGAAACTGCCGAACAAGACACTGAGTATCAGCAGTTAAAATTACAAATACAGCAATCTGCTAGAGCGGACAGCCAACAGGAATATGAATTAGACGATGCTAGCAGAATTTACTTCAAGAAACGGTTATATGTGCCAAATCAAAGTAGGATCAAAAATCTGATTACGGATGAATTTCATGTTAGTCATTACGCAGGCCATCCGGGTTATCAGAAAATGATAACAGCAATTCGAAAGGAGTATTTTTGGCTAGGAATGAAGAAGAATATTGTTGAATACTTGTCGCAATGCCTGGAATGCTAGCAGATTAAAGCTGAACACCAACACCCAGCAGGATTGCTACAACCACTGCCGGTTCCGGAATGGAAGTGGGAAGTCATTTCCATGGACTTCATCACAGGATTGCCTAAGACAAAAAGGAATAATGATTCCATTTTCGTGGTGGTGGACAAACTGAGTAAGGCTGCACATTTTATACCAGTGCAATCTACTTATAGAGCTGCACAGATTGCTCATATTTTTATGCAGAACATATTTAGATTACATGGGCTTCCGAAAAACATAATTTCCGATCGTGATGTGAAGTTCACATCAGCATTTTGGAAAACATTATTTGCTGAACTAGGGACTCAACTAAGCTTCAGCACGGCATACCACCCACAAACTGATGGGAAAATGGAACGAGTGAACCAGATGATAGAAGATATGTTAAGGGCGTATGTCATGCAACAACCCACGAAGTGGGAAGATTATTTACATCTGGTAGAGTTCGCATATAATAACGGTTACCATACCTCAACACAGATGAGCCCATTCGAAGTTATGTACGGACGAAAATGTCGTACACCCACTAGTTGGGGAGGACCAGAAGATAAATTGAGCTTAGGTCCTGAAATGCTAAAAGAAATGGAGGACATGGTGAAAAGGGTACGTGTCAACTTGAAAGCTGCCCAGGATAGGAAAAAGAATTTCGCTGACCGGAAAAGAAGATTTAAGGAATTTCAAATTGGGGACCATGTGTATATTCGGATTTAAGCCAAAAGAAGCACCTTGCAGTGGGGCGGATGTGCCAAACTGGCGCCACGGTATTGTGGACCCTTCCAAATTTTGGCAAGGGTCGGACCAGTGGCTTATCAGCTGGCCCTGCCAAGTCACATCCGAGTTCATAACGTATTTCATGTTTCTGTTCTAAAGAAGTATATGTATGATCCTAGGCATGTGATTCGTTGGCAAGAGATCCAGGTAGGCATGAGTTATGTTAAATTCCACAAGAATTGCGCATGAAAAGTAGAAAAACTAACTTATAAACTGTGTATTGCAGGTCGAACCGGAAGGAGAAGTTCTAGTCAAGCCGCTGAGCATTCTCGACCAGAGAGAAGTGCAGCTGCGGAAACGAGTTATTACCCAAGTTAAGGTTCAATGGTGACATTTTGGACCTGACGAGGCCACTTGGGAAGATGAGGAATTAATGAGGAAGACCTATCCAGATCTGTTCGGTTCCGAGAGACACCGAGACGGTGTCCAATCTCAGGGGGGGGAGATGTAATGACCAAATAGTTTACGTAAATAAATTACTTATTTACTCTGTGGTTAAAGATAAACAGAAATTACTATCTTCTTGAAGTGATGGAAATATTATATATTTAAAATTAAATAATATGAAATGCATAATTATGTGTGCATGATAGTTTCATGTGAAAAGTTATTTTCTTCTCTTTATGCATGAGAATGGAAAGAAAAACAGTTGCCAATATATTAGGGTGAAACCCTAACTGTTTCTCTTCTCCTTGGGGAAAAAGGAAAAAGACCTGGGTTGTTTTTGGAAACAAACAGGAAAAACGACAGAAGAGAAAGAGGAGGCATTGAGCTATGGAAAAGGTGCTACGTCTGGTGAGGACCAGATAGCACAGGCACAATTGTGTTTTTCCCATTGCAGAGGTTGTGGCCAGCAAGGGATTGCTTGGGGGAGAGACGCAGTACAGATGACTGGTCTCGTGGCTGGGTGGATATCAAGCATCAGATAACCTTCTGTAGGTGATAGAAGGGCGGAAGGAAGCAACAGAGATACAGGTAAGTATCCTAAACCCCAGGTTGGGTATTGATTACAGTAGTAATAGTTGTCTATGATCATTAATAATGGGTATCAATGACAGTATTAATAGTTTTTATGATTATTTAATATTGGTATTGACAACAGTAGTAATAGTGGTTATGAATATTTAACCGTTATTAAATTATGAGGCAGGATTGAGTTTATATACTGTCATTTATATTATCCATAAAACAGATACGTAATAAAAGAAGAGAGAAACAGAAACTGAAGGTCTATATGGAACCTGTACATTATACTCTGTCTTTATATTAATATGGATAATAAGCAAGAGAGATAGATAGCTAAGTTTGTAAAGATTTAATCCTGTACAGAATGCTATTTTAAAGACAGAAGTAGATAAACAAAAATCATGCAGACTGTGGTTCATGAAAGTAACAGTAATGAGATTTAGAAATATATAGAACAAGGTATATTTGGAAGTATATATATTACACAGCAAGAAAGTATCTAACCCCACTCTGCATTTAGAAGCAGAGTATCAAACTAATCAAACAGGTAACTGTCGGGTAACCCAAAAGGAAACCCTTGTAATTACCAGTCGAAAGACGTTAAAGAATGGGTACAAGCAAATAAACTATCGAATTACCATTGACACAGCTTGTATAGATAACATGAATCATTAACAGATATATCCTGGCAGCAATAAATCCGCTGAGCTCAATCAAGAAAAACATGCAGTAATGCGTAAAGAAAAGATTTATGACTTAATACAAGCCACGGTAGTTAAGTGGCGGTCTGGTAATTGTGCACAGGCGAATACCATTCGAAAACAGTAAGCTACAGCTAAATGTCGAAATCTAAAACTGAAACCTTCTACTGTAATAAGTATTCAGAAGGTTATTAGCAAATAAAAGAAAAGATAATCCACTTATTAAACTGGAAATTCGAACCAAGCGTTGCAGTAATTACTAAACATGTATTTACGGAAATTATTTGAAATCATTTGAATAATAGCTGAATGTACACATCATTTTAATCCGCGGTCGACCAATTCTCGGTCAACCGGTCCCTTTTCTTAAAGAAAAAACCCCAAATCATTATACAGTGGGGGGGTTCATAAAAATTCATGGCAAAACAAATAGACCCTAAGAAAGGATTCATCATAGCAGGTATTATTAAGAGCGAACCATACTATAATCATGAGATGCTGAACCGGCCGGCGGCCAAACAGTGCGAAACTGTAAAAATCATTACCAAAACCCATACGGGTGAAATCATCAATTTATAAACACTGTTTTTGACATTCAGAGAACATAGGGTCAAACCCTGTCATGTAATCAATCAATATATATATATTACGGGGTAAAGCGTACCCAGAAAAACCCTTATGATACAAAACCGACCGAGTCGGGAACCATCCAAGAAACCCATAAAAATATGTCAACTGTAATTACAATGAGTGGACCCATTACAAGCAAAACAACCGAGGACTAAATGATTAAACATTATCAGAGTGCTCGAGGATATCTCGGCTGTATAAACAGAACTCAGGACATCCTATAACCCTAGGAGCCTGTCACTATTTCACCGCATGCCGAAAGAAACCAAGTGCGAAGGGTGGCACATTAGACCTGGCAGGGAAAGACTGTATAAGGCGACAATAACAACAATAATAACTCTGACAGAGATTGCGAGCTTTGAAACTTACCGAACTTGCTCAAGGGAGTAACCCTCTACACCATCGGCGTGACCACCAAACTTCAGGCAACACCCCCGGTACCTGCCAGTCACAGACAGCGGAACAATAAATCAAATGATTGCCGAGGAAAAAACGCAGAAGAAAATAATGATAATAAGAGAACTGTAGCAGAGTGTTGCTTACCTCCATGGACATGCCGAAAAGAATATATCAGGGGAGCTCGCCGCCAACAGGAGCGCAAGATCCATAAGGATTTACACTGGCAGAGACCGGAGCAACAGAACTATGGCGGATACCAGGGCGAGGAGCCACTCACAGAGAGCAAAGCAAACCAGAGACCGGAGCAACAAAACTATAGCAGACACCAGAGCGAAGAGTCGCTCTCGGAGAGCAAAGCAATGACAAATGAACCGAAGTTTCTGGGCGTAAACCCTAAATACACTGCCGCGAAAACCCCTCAAGCTCTCCATCGTTCGATTAAGGAAAGCGATCGCGATTGTCCATTTCTGTGACGATCCCGAGGGAGTGGCAACCACGGGGTTACCATTAATGCCCAGCTACCGCCAGCATATGATCAATCCGGAAGCCAAGTGTCGGGCTTGTGTTAAATCAAGCGTTAAGCGTAGGTGTTATAAGTGTTAGGGGTTGCCAATAATAACTATAATATAACCCTGATAATATTTGATATAATAGTTATGTTCTAAGAAATCAACGTTATAACCATTGCATTACTATGGTATGGTGCACCCTAACCCGACGATGGGTAAGAGATAGAAATATAAATAATTTTTTTTTTTTTTTTGGGATGTGACATAACTTTTGATTCCAAATAAATGAGATTGAATGCTTGGATCTTCAAAATACCACGCTACCACCCATTCTGAAAAAAGGCAATGCAATATCGTGGGTGAAGGCAACGTTACGGGTTGTAATACTCTAGGAAAATTTACTATAGTGATTTTCGATATTAACTTTTATATTTATTTGCTGCTCGGAAAAATTAAAACACATGTGATATAATAGGTTGATGTTGATGTAAATATTTATTTTCAATAATCAAGAAATTATTATTTGTTATGTTAATTTCAATAGAAATAAGTCAAAGCTATTTTGAGAGATTAAAAAATTATTTTTTGTTAGGTTAATTTTTATAGGAATATGATAAAGCTATTAAGAGATGAAAAAAGTTGATTTTATTTGTTACATAGAAACAAAAAAATTATCATTATTATTAAAGAGAAAATAGAGAGAAATTTTGATAGAGACACACCACTATTAAAAATTGGCATTACTAGAGAAAATGTCATGTGGTGGTTTCTATATAAGGAATTGTGGGTGATAAAGACTGTTGAGATTTTTTGTTTGAGTCAAATAGGCAAAAATCTCTGAAGGATGACAACAATAGGGATTCAGTTCCTAGATTAGCTCTAGGTTGTTGGGAGGGAGTTAATGCCTCCTATATTTGATGTGAGGGAGTTATGAGGCTGTTAGATTCTCTATGTTATATAACAGGCAATCATTCAGATGATTTTCTAAGAGAGTGTGAGGATTTCTTGATGTAATCTCCAATTTGATTAATATATTCCTGATGCCTATGTTTGGTGGACATAGCCCAGATTGGTTGGGTGAACCACGTTAAATAATGTGTTATGTGTTTGATCTTCTACTGTGTGTTTTATTTAAATTGCTGTGCACCTGATCCAACAAAGACAAATATTTTTAAGAGGATACTAGTGGGAGAGAATGAGGTTGGGAGCATCATGGAGAAATTTAACCTATCTCTGAGCTATTTCTTAAAAGACACGTTGGGAACATCATGAAGACCTTTAACCTATTTCTGAGCTATTTCTGAAAAGACTTAGATAAGTATAAGATTAGTTGAAGTAGAGTAGATGTTAACTGTAGAAATGTTAATATTGAAATTGTGTAGTAAAAAGTAGATTAGATGTTACTATAGATGTTAGTAGTCTCAAAATTGTAGGCTGGTGAAAATATTGTTGTTGTTGAACATAAACTTAAGGTATCAAAATTTTGTAGTTGTTGGCTAACTATGTTGTTAGGACAAAGGTCCATCTAGGAAGTGGATTTGAATGTGGATGTTCTCGCACAAGATATATGTATATGTATATATATATATAT
>APFE030129003.1:51030-66957 GCA_000404065.3 Pinus taeda | reverse complement strand
TTATTTATATTTTTATTAATTTACCATATCTCTTTTATAAATATGGTATTTGGCCCATAGGATTCACTTAAATAAAACGTATTCTTGAAAATGGGCGAATGGAAGGTTGTAACTCATAATTTCAAGGGCTAAATTTACCTTTTTTACCCTCTCCCTTAAAATAAGGTGGGCTATTTTAGGTGATTTGTAAAAATGTACTATGATACAAAATATTCGCCCACTAAAAATTTAAAACCCCTTAATTTCGCCAAAGGGCGAACATTCGCCCCTAAAATTATCCTTGCATGGAATTTACCCATGGTATTCATCCACCCATGGCATTTACCCATGATATTGTAAGTGGAATCCAGCCATGGTATTCATTCACCCATGGTATTGATGTCACATACAATACCCTTGGAAAATACCATGGGTGAATGAATAGCATGGGTGGATGCCACTTACAATACCATGGGTAAATTCCATCGGTGGTTAAATACCATGGGTAAATTCCATGGGTGGATGAATACCATGGGTGGATGGATACAATGGGTTAATGCCATTTTCCATTCAAATCAAAGGGGTGGTAGGAACCGGTTGAACTAGAGTCAAATCCATAAAAGTTTTGAGTTGGTTAGGAAGAGTGTTTGTAGGAGGATCAGTGTACTAGACTAGGATCCCCAAGGTGATATTGGTAAGACTAAACATAGCCATTACATGAGAGAAAAGTATTCCTGGTGGTGGGAATAATAAAGGTGTATGACCAGAGGGGTAATGACCTAGAATAACTTCTCCTAGATGGGAAAAACTTGGGGGAACTATTCCTGGTTGAAAAAGACCCAGGGGGACACCAGTGGAAGGGAATTGGCTTGGAGGAATTGTTCCTTAAGGATGAAGTCTTGAGTAGTGGGTTTTGGAGGATATGGATGCTGGGAAGACGTACTGAACCTCTTTCCAGTGGCTTGTGACACTTGAAGCATGCAAACACTTGAAGAACTAAGCTCGGAAAGAGTAAGAGATAGGCCATAATAAGCCCAAAGAAACATGGAATCTTTATAGACTCCAGGGGAAATATCAGTAAGGGGGGAGTGGTCTTATTTCCAGATATCAATGAAATAATCACTAGTACAAAATGAGATATTAGTGACTACGTGACTAAAAATGTTAGTCACCACAATTATTTCAAGTGAATTACTACTAAATTTGAGCACTTTTAAGTGACTCAACTAAAAATGACTAACTCAAATGACTAATTTAGCCTAGGGATAAAATATACGACTAGATAATAAGTGAACCAACTAAAAATGAATAAATTAAATGATTAATTTAGTCTACAGCTAAAATATATGAATAGATAATAAGTGATCCACAATTAAAAATGATTAACGTAAACGACTACTATAGTCCAAGAATAAAAATATGACCAACTAACAAGTACAACAAGTATATGAATTAATTATTTATGCTAATCATTTTTAACTGTGTCACTTTGGAAATGGAAAATTGCAATGTTGATGCTAAAGTGTTACATTTTACTAAATTGCAATACTGAAGTGATACTTGTTGGGCAACTTAATTGCTTAAATTGCTTTCATTAAATTATCAACCAGGAATACTCGTAAGCTTGTGATGGTGCCAGCAAAATATATGCAGGAGTAGGAAACTAACTCTATGTCTAACTAAATGACTTTTGATTCAATATAATATGCAAGGGAATAGGCTCCTAATTGAGAAGGTCCCGGTTGTCCTTCCCTACAGTATTATAGATTGAAAAGAAATCATTGATTACATAAAACTAGAAACTTGAAATACAGACAAGAGAATGAATTTAATTGTTGTTCAGATTCAAATAGAGAGAGAGACTAACTTAGTCCCTTGATTGTCCCCTCATATACTAATCCAAACTAAACTAAGATTCATTCATAAGCATAAGAAACGAAATAACTTGAAACTTAAAAGTTAAAGAATGAATTTCAACTATCATGCAAATCAAATAGAGATAGAGCCCAACTTAGACCCTTGTTTGTCCCCTCATATGCTGATAAGATTTTAATTTAAAACTCATTCATCAATCATAAACAAACCCTCAACATCTAAGCAATTAAATGAAATAAGATCTATTATGAAATAAAATGTTTCTTTGATCCTTTTAGAGTGAGCTCAATTCTCTTAAGAACAAAGAGACAAATTATTCCATATACTACATTAAAACAACTTATATCTAAAACTATAAAATCGAAATTTATGTAAAATGAAGCTTTATTCTATTCCATCATAAGTTGGATACATGCTCCAAGAGTCCTCCCTTTGGAATGGAGGAGGCGCTCCTATTTATACAAAAATTTAAGCAACTAACTCTTTAATGGGGATCCACTAATCCCTCATATTGTTACAACTAATATGGGACACATATTCCTTTATCCATGATTTTTCTCCGTGAAATATGCTTGACCCGTATCCCAAATATCCTTCAAATCTTCAAGAGAATTCGAATTTGAGTCTTGGGGGCCACATAAGAGTATCTTGGAACCTTCCAAATCACCTACACATGTCACCAAACTCATTCCACCTTTAGGTATAAGCAAATACATGTTATTTTTCTAACGTTTAATCATAAATTCACTTTAAATAATTGAAATTAACAAATTTGGAAAATGAAAATATAAACCCATATGGTAATGGAAATATAAGGTTATGTAATGATAATGTGATGAGATGAGGTCACAAAATGAGGATAAAGGTGAAAATGGAGTGAAAATGTATGCTAATTTGGCAGCCCAACATACCCCCCAACTTAAGCTATTGCATGTCCTCATGCAATCTATTACATTGATCATGATTTGATCTTTTAAATTCTCTTGCTTTTACATGAACTTTGGCTGATATTGATTTTTTAACTTCACATGGTTTTATTTTTGACAACTTTGTTCCTTTTTGCAAAGTCTTCTTTTTTGAAAAACATTTGATCGCAACATATTATTTTAGTTGGTTCTTGTGTGACAACCAAAATTTGATTAGTATTGGTTCTTGTGTAACAATACTTTCACTATTTTTATCTTGCATCAAAAGACTTTGAAAACATTTAATCAACCATTAATTCTCCAATCATTGTTTGCAAAACATTTAACATTTGAATCACAATGTAATAGTAAATGTTTGGAGAAAGTATGTTGGTTAGGATGATATGTGTAGAAAGGACATATATGACATATGGAAGGTGATAATGGAGTATGAAAGTGAATATGAACATGGTGAATGTGAATGTGAATGAACATGGTGAAACATTTTCCAAAAATAATAATTTTAGTATTAAAGGAATTGTATGATAAAAAGCTAGAAAAGAACATACCTTTACTTACCAAAGTGGACAAACTGTGTATATGTAGAAAAATGTAGCTCCTCCTGCTGAATCATGGAATGGAGAATACAATAATGTGATTTGTGTCTTGGTTGCATACATGATGGATGAAGTCATAAATGTGGATCCTTTATTATTATTGAATCTGCTACTGAACCATATAGTCTTCATGTCTTCCATATCGTGGCATAATTCTTTCCATGTGAATAAATGTGTCGATGTCGAACATGGAAAGAAGTCATTGGATTACTGACCATTGATGAATATCGTTAACCAATGTGAGGCAAACTCACCATTAATGTCAATAAGTGCTAAGGTACTTAAGCACATCTTGCGAAGTGCGAATAGATGAGCTGATGTCGAGCCACTTGCAAGATCCAACGATCAAGGGACATTGGTGTATTCCCATGATTGCTGGCGAGAGAGCCTGTCATTAAGAAATACAAGCCTCAAGGTACTAATAACGACTCTAGTCTTTATCCCAGATAAGGTGCTGAGGTCGATGGGTCATGACTTGTTAGAAGGGAGGCCTTAAGGAATCCTCCATCATCTAACACCAGTATGAAATAATGATTTTAAAGGACCATAGATGGAAACTTTGCATTGAAGTAGGGTTTATTTGGAAGAAAAGGAAAATGGGGTGACTTAGCTTTGTAAGGGAGCTGAATGAATTTATTCATGGGCTATAGGTTAGTGAAAGAGACAGGAAAATGACTATGAAGGAAAATGAACAATGGATCAAGGTTTTATTTGAAAACATGAAAAGGAAAATGGAATGGAAAATTTATTGACTTAAAGAAGTGGGAATGCAATGAAGTTTTTATTTACTGAAAAGGAGTAGAAATATAATGGCAAATGTAAAGGGAAATGAGGTGAATGTTTATTAACTAAAGAAGCATGGATGCAATGGAGACATTGGCATCTGAAAGGCTTGCATTGAGGACTCATTGGGATTTACAAATTTACAAAGGGAAGAAAATACTGGTTGTAATGAATATGGACTTATTCACATGATTCATCATAAAATTGATTTGTTGGAAGTCCAATTGTCGACAAATTAGACTCCTTGAATGATCATCTGATCAACGCAAACATGCAAAAACTTGGCATTCACAAAACATAAATATATCTAAGCAAAAGTGATCAATTTCTACTTGGTTTTTTTATGCAAAAATTAAACACCAATGAAACAGATTTAAATAAAATCAAATGTATAAGTTAGCCCACTTCCATGATTTTTTTAGAAATCCATTTTCAAATATGAAATGAGTATAATTAATTTTTGTAAATAAAACTCAATTTTGTTGCAATTATGCAAATCCCAAACACAGATGAAATTGTTTCATGATTTGCATCTAGAATATTGAATTTCACATGTCGTCCTCGATCTTGTATTTGCCAAAATCTGCATCATTTAAAAATTGCAAGATGTTTAATACAGATGTGTCAAATAAAAATAAAAATAAAAATAAATTCAGAAAGAAAACTAATTGTTACTCCTTGTCGAAAGTTTCGTCGTGTCATGATTTTCTGTGCTTTTCCCATATACCATAACATCACCAACCCACAACATTACATATGAACAAATATCAAATGCTTGAGTGGAGTGCACATACAAAGTCAATGCATATGCATAAGACATATGAACCAATTTACATTTAATATGTGAACCATTTTACGAAAGTGATTGTAAAAACAAAATTTCAACCTGCAATAGAGTGACCATGGAAGAAGTTACCAATGGTATCACGTCATTTTCAACCTTCAAAGACTTATCAATGCACCAAAGAGAATGCATAAGCATATCATGCCAAAGAGAGTTTGCGCAGTAGAAAAAGGAGTCAACATTTATTCCTTCAGAAAATGACCTCGGAATCACTGCCCCTGAATTGTCATTCTACACGTGATATTACCAAAGACCGTTGCTTCAGAAATTGAAATCAAATTGAAAATTGTGAGAATGAAGAAAAATTTTATTACCTTCTTTGTATTGAATTTTTTTAGAATCAGCACCATACTTTCTTTCTCAGAAATCAAATTCAAGAAATCAATAGACAATTTCTTCAAATTAACCTTCTTTGTTTTCTGCCGCAAATAATATCAAAACAAGGTCCTTTGTTTTTTTAAATCTAAGTGAAGAAAAATTCTAACTGCTGAAAGATTATAAAATAAAATCTTTCACTGTTTTGCAAAATCGTGCTTTACCCTCATGGAAACTCTCTTTGTTTCAAAAAAATTGCATACTCTGTATACAACTAAAGTTTACTACATTTTCATATGCAAACAGTTGATAAATATGCACAAAGAAATCGTTTTGGATACCTGGTCTTTATTTTACTGCAAGAAAACTTGTAGAAATTTCTAGAAAATGGTTATTTTCCTCTGTTAAACAAAACATTTCCAAAAACTCTTCTTTCGACATTTCAAAATTTACAGGTGGCAGCGTATAAAATTAGGAAGCTCGGTGTCTCCATTCCCAAAAGGCCCGTGTTGTTGGTTGTTATTCTCAGACATCTCATCTTCTTCAGAGGATGATTGAAAACAATAATAATTATTCAGAATAACTCTCAGTTCATGAATAACAATAACAATTAATTTCTTAAATGTATACATTGACATGAAACTCTTCACTGATGTAATCAACAAATTTAAAACCCCGTACTCTGTTTTTATTGATCATTTCCATTATATAGTTAAACTAAAACTCGTTTTTTTTATCACACTGTCTGATTATAAATAAAAATGAACAAGTTTATTGTAAACTTGGCTGGTTTTACGTTTTACAAAGGCTACATGTTTCAAAACTACAGAAAATTCCTCCTTTTATGCAATCAAAATTTATTAAGAGACTCTATTTCAGAATTTCGTGGAAGATTTCTCTTTCTCAGTCGAGTTTTGTTTCATTTTCCTCCTTCCTACAGTTAAAAAAATGTTCATAATCTTGAAGCTATGTCACAGTCCCATTAAACCCACTACCTGTGCATTAAAATTCACTTGTAAACACTTCGTTTTAGCCGCCAATTGGGTGATTTTATAGAGTATACCTGATTTTTGTTGAAGTGTTGTAATCCCTTGATTCGTGGCCCACTTAACTGCATTCTATATCATTTCTTAGCCCATTTAACTGCATTTTGAATGCCCTTGTTTGGTGACTGGTGGCATAAACAAAAAACACCACCTGATTTTCCTCATTGGTCAGATTGACTTCATCTACATCGCCGATTCTAAAGCTGGAGATTATTCATGCCATATTTCTGCCTTATGCTCGAGATTTTCTCTGTGATTGAGCCCACAATTCCCTTAAAAGAGGGGATCTTCCCAACTTCCACTGGCAATTTTAGATCAAAAGGAGCGTGGCAAATGCCTTCTTCTCATCGCTACACAATTTCTGCAAGATCTTTTGGTATTAAATAATATTGCCTTATTTTGTAAACCAGATTGAAAGACGATTTCTATGCCGATATGCAGGTTTGGAATGCACACTTTGATAATCCAATCGAATTTACAAACTTGATATCTATCCAATCGATTTTGTTTATGCAGTGATTTTTTATTGAATACCATTAGTTTTGGTTTTGACGATAGGCGTATTTTACAGTTTTGAACCCGTGGGCGAGTTCACAACCTCAAGAACCAGCCAGAATTTTAATGGACACTCAGCTGCATCCTTCAAAATATTTTCTCGTGCTATTCCCCTTGAACCAACAGATTCACGTGTTCTATCTGATTGCAAAAGAAAACCTCTTTTGTTTTTAATGCTCTCGGCCTTTTTATGTTTTGTTTTTTTTGTGTGTTTTAATGAGTTTGTTGCCATGAGTACATTGGTGGGATCTTTTATTTTTTAATTGCTTTGTTATTTTTTTAAATGA
Source organism: Pinus taeda (assembly GCA_000404065.3). Lineage (NCBI taxonomy): Eukaryota > Viridiplantae > Streptophyta > Pinopsida > Pinales > Pinaceae > Pinus > Pinus taeda. The sequence continues at coordinate 59,751 of APFE030129003.1, read as the reverse complement.
TTTTGTTTTGTTTTTATTTTTTAATTTGTTTTTAATGTTTTTCCTTTTTTTATGGTTTGTATTTTATTATTTTATTTATTAATGTTTTGTTTTTGTGTTTTATAAAAAGAGAAATAAAAAATCATTTATTTAACAAATAAGTTGGAGATCATTTTTTTTACAATCAATAGCAATTTTAGATCTCTTAGTTATTTATCTAGATCTATGAATTTTAGTGCGAAATTTCATTTCAAGGCTAACTTATTCAATCTTCTTTTTTGATCTTCCAGGTCACAACAAGGCGCAAGAAGAGAGCATACTTGAGAATTTTGACAATTCTTTATACATATGAAATTTTGAATTTGAAAAACATAGTAAGAATTGATCTCAAACCTCAAATTTTAGTTCTCTAAACTCCACTTGTTTTCCTTATTCACAAATATCTCTTTGATCGTAGATCTTCCTGCCAAAGGTTAGTGAATGAGGTGGCTCTTACTGCACCACCAAAATTTCCAAGAAATAAATGAAATCAAATTTTAAAATCAAAAACTTAAAAAAAAACTTTCCAAGCTTGGTTTTATTTTCCTATTCTATCCTACTCCCTTTTGAGAAAGAGATTTTTGTTTTTATTTTCAAGTGTAGGAGTATTTCCAATGAAGCCATTTACGGATCAAATTCTCTAGTATGCTCACATCCAAATTTGAAAAATATACTTGAATGTTTACAAGGATATGAGAGATCAATTGCACATTTGGATTAAATGTTAGGATTCGTTGAATAACGGAAGAATGTTGTGGCCTAGTCACCTTTTGAAACCAATCTTCAATGTAGTCCTCATTCTCTTGAATCTCCTTCAAATGCTTGAACATCATTCTAGATCTCCTGTCCATAAATGGATTAGTTCAAAACTCTTATAGTGAGAAAGATTGATTGAAATTTATGCACCCTATTTATCATGATTTATATATGCAGCGAAAAATGAGATTCAAAGCTAACACCTATGTATACTTTCCCATGTTACTAAGATCTTGCTGTCACCAAGTCATCTTTGCAACATGAGTTAGTTTTTCCAAAGAAAAATACTAGAACTGAATTAAATTCCTAATGCCTAATCCCTTAGCACCATCCCTAGCAACGACACCAAAATTTTGGGCAATTTAATTGCTTCAATTGCTTTCATTAAATTATCAACCAGGGATACTCGTAAGCTTGTGATGATGCCAACAAAATATATGCAAGAGTAGGCAACTAACTCTATGTCTAACTAAATGATTTTTTATTCAATATAATATGCAAGGGAAGAGGCTCCTAATTGAGGAGGTCCTGGTTGTCCTTCCCTACAACATTATAGATTGAAAATAAATCATTGATTACATAAAACCAGAAACTTGAAATAAATACAAGAGAATGAATTTAATTGTTGTTCAAATTCAAATAGAGAGAGACTAACTTAGTACCTTGTTTGTCCCCTCATATACTGATCCAAACTAAACTAAGATTCATTCATAAGCATAAGAAATGAAATAACTTGAAATTAAAAGTAAAAGAATGAATTTCAACTATCATGCAAATCAAATAGAGAGAGCCTAACTTAGACCCTTCGTTGTCCCCTCATATGCTGATAAGATTTTAATTTTAAACTCATTCATCAATCACAAACAAACCCTCACCATGTAAGCAATTAAATGAAATAAGATCTATTATGAAATAAAATGTTTCTTTGATCCTTTTAGAGTGAGCTCAATTCTCTTAAGAACAAAGTGACAAATTATTCCATATACTACATTAAAACAACTTATATCTAAAACTATAGAATGGAAATTTATGTAAAATGAAGCTTTATTCTATTCCATCATAAGTTGGATACATGCTCCAAGAGTCCTCCCTTTGGAATGGAGGAGGTGATCCTATTTATAAAAAAATTTAAGCAACTAACTCTTTAATGGGGATCCACTAATCCCTCATATGGTTACAACTAATATGGGACACATATTCCTTTATCCATGATTTTTCTCCGTGAGATATGTTTGACCCCTATCGAAAATATCCTTCAAATCTTCAAGAGAATTCGAATTTCAGTCTTGGGGGCCACATAAGAGTATCTTGGAACCTTCCAAATCACCTACAAATGTCACCAAACTCATTCCACCTTTAGGTATAAGAAAATACATGTTATTTTTCTAACTTTTAATCATAAATTCACTTTTAATACTTGAAATTAATAACTTTGGAAAATGAAAATATAAACCCATATGGTAATGGAAATATAGGGTTATGTAATGATAATGTGATCAAATGAGGTGACAAAATGAGGATAAAGGTGAAAATGGAGTGAAAATGTATGCTAATTTGGTGGCCCAACAATATTGATTAGGGTGGGCCACAAACCCGCAATCCATCCCTAGCAAATGAACATGAGAAAAAACCAAGACCCATTGAAGAGGGAAAAATAATTGAAAATTTTCATAAATCAAACCTTACATTAAAAATCATAAATAGAAATATATTACAATAAAACCAAAATCAAAATTACCCACCCATGAATTCATTCCATTTGTTTTATTGGGGTATGGGATTTTGTATTTTCAATATCTGTATGTATGTATAAGTGTTACTTTTTGTGAGTATATTTGTCCAAATTTAAGAGTTGATGTTGACTTTTTTGTGCATATCATGCATTTCCATTGGAAATGTTAAATTGAAATGAAATTGGGGAAAGGAAATGAAATGCACAATGCATGATTCTTCCACGTGTCTGCCTTTGCCTTCACCTTCTCATCCTCCATTCTTATTCTTCACTGACCCACCGCCTTCTCCCTCTATGCATTGAGATGGTTATTGAATCTAAGAGCTATTGATGTAATCAATATATCTATTTATAGGACGAGGGTTTTTGTAAGGTTGGTGCCTCTCTAATCCGAACTTATTGATTTCATTGAAGGTGTTAGATATCTGGAACTAGGTGTTGCATGCTTTTATTGGAATAGATTTACTCAAAGGTTTTGTTTTCTTATTTACAGAGTCGAAGATGAAAATTATCCTTTAATAACTAGATTCTATTAGCAAATATTAATAATCTAGTGGTTGAGGCAAGAAATTTGCTAAATGTGGAAGAGTTTATTTTGGGGTTTCTTGAATACCCAATGTCATATTTATTGCTTGCAGTGCAATTTTGGGAATAATTTACTAAATGTGGATAAATTGTAGCCTTCTTGTGATTTCCAAATAGCCCATTACTGTCTGTTTGAGGGCCGAAAAAGAGTTTATTGGGTAAGGGAACTCGTAGATGTCAATGAATCCAATTTTTTTGCATTCTTCTATATTTTTTTTCAAGAACCCATAAAATTAGTGGGTAAATGGAATTTTTACAACTACCTGGTTAAATATTCTATGGCCTAAAATTGATAGCTTGAGAATCCTCAAACAGGAGGGTTTTGGGCTTGTATACAATCTGGGCATGTGTGACCTTTAAGGGTAATTTTATAGCTTCTTCATTTGATATATCGATTTTCCTAACTTTTAATAGCTTACGAATCCTCCAACGAGAGGGTTTTGGGCTCATGTTAAAATCTTGGTTTGTTAGGAATTATAAGGAAATCTTCCAATTATCTGGAAGATATATTTATTTCTCAACCTTTTGATAGCTTAAGCATCCATCGACCAGAAAGCTTTTGGGAATCATTTGGAATCTATTCATTTCCCTAGGAGGTTTTGTGGGCTTTGAGTGTGTGGTGACTTTTAATTGTCATTAAAAATAGGGTATCTAAATCTGAATATTTTGGCCATTTTGGGGTGATTTGGGTCAGGGAATTGTTGTCCATGGATTCTAGGTTGGTTAGTATTCAACCTACAATTGATCTATTGATGGTTGCAGTGAAATTACAAGATAGTGAGGGAAATAAAATTAGTTTTCATTGTGCATGTAGAGTCTACTTCCTTGATTGAGTTTGGTTTTATTCTTTGCTTGGTGGTGAATATGAAAGGCACGAATAATGACAGGGAGGGGTTTTAGATGCTACTGGGAGAAATTCTCTGTGCTACCTCAGCTCTGCCTCATCTAGAGGAGCTTCATAGTGTTAATATAAAATCTCCCAAAGGTGAAAAGAATGGGAGTTGTTCTACTAATGCTTGCAAGTCTTCCATCCCATAGATATATGAGGATTTTTATCAGGATCATCAAGAAGTAAATAATACAAATCAATCCCTTGCAGGAAGCAAGATTTCTTAACATTCTCACACATCCAACCATCCTCTTAAATCATTATATAGGAAAATTCGCACGGATGGTTGTGGGCGAGTGGACTCCCATAAAATCCAAGAAGTCCAACAATCTATATCATAAGCAATATTATGCTAGCGAAACAAGATGGAGAAAGGATAAGGGATCTCCACCTTAACAATGCATCATAATAGGGTTTCCTTTCCCTCCCAGCAATATTTTCTAGACCATCAGTCTGTTGTGAGTGTGTTTACAAATTTGAATTTTGAAAAAAGCATTGTAATTGAACAGGAAATTCAAGAGCCATTTGGGAATGGAGGAGGGTTTGGTAATGGACTTGTATATGATGGGCATGGTCCAAGTCAATCTGGTGTAGCATATTTTTGCCTCAATGTAATGGGCATGCCCGTTTTAGAACCTTTTACCCATACATTAAATCCAGGCTCAAAGGCAGTTGTTCCAGATTTAGTAGGCACACATGGGATCAAGTATCCTATCCATTTTGCAAATAATAATGGAAATAATAGAGAAATTTACATGTTTTTGAAACATAATACTTATGGCGCAGTTGCATCTAGAAACAATTCTATTGGGTCATTTTATGATGCTTCATGAGTATTGTTGGACCTAGACTGTCGACGATAGTTTCCTCTAATATACCCTTCATGGGTGCCACTAGTGTACTCCTATTAGGTTCTACCAAGCTCAACTAGTTTTGGTACAGAGGTTGGTTTTTCTATATTAAGTTTGCAACAACAATAATTTTCAGACCCCCACTTTGGATCCTACTTGCAACCTCAATGTTCCCCTATTTCTACTTTGCAACAGATGAATCCAATGTACTTGACATGGTAGAAAATTGAGGATGAAAGGTGTAACATAATGCACTAGTAGTATATTTTATTGCAACAGGATCAAGATTTTTTTAGTCTACCCAATCTAACGCCATCTACAATTGTTGGAAATGGCTCTAACTTGGGCCTCAAACTGCAAGGTCCTATGAAACATTTTCAACAACCTGAACGACATCATGACATCCATCAAATTGGAATAGATATAGCAGAAGGATATTGTGTTAATCCTATTCCAGGTATGATAGAGACATTGAATCATAATTACCTGGAGATCCCTCTGCAAAGTGGAAACATTTCAAGGTATAAGAGTCATTGTTTTTGTGGAAGTAGTGAAATTTGACCCTTTTCTATTTTCAAATGTAGGCTACTGCAAGTAAGATGATGTCTCAACCTAGTTCTCTTTCACTCAAGGATCCTCAGATCATTGCAATTTTGGATCAATAGGAAAAACCTAATTTTCCTAAAAGGATTTTGACTAGAAATGGTTCATGTGGTGTGAATTCCCTTACAACCATTAATTCACCATCTCTAGAGGGACAAAAGGAATTGTTAAGTGCAAGGAAACATCTAAATGGAAAATATTTTTATGCTTCATTTTTAGGGCCTTTTCAGTTGGATAATCATGCAAATTCTAAAGGAGTACCTTCTCAAATAAAAGAACATGAAATTGCATCCATTGTATTACCTAATTCTAAAAAATAGAAAGCTAAATATAGTTCATTAGAAGAAGTAGAAGGCCATATTTATGTTAAAGCAAAGGACCAACACGGCTATCATTTTTTGCAGAAGAATTTCGAGGAGGGGAGTCTTGAGGACGTGCAATTCTTTTGTTGTTGAACTAATTGATCACATAATTGAACTCATGACTGATCCATTTGGGAATTATCTCATCCAAAAGCTATTGGAGGTGTGCACTAAAGAACAAAATATGTAAATACATCTTGTAGTAACTAGGAAACAAAGTAAGCTTGTCAATATATCTCTTAACATGCATGGTAAGTATCAATTTTATTGAGTTTGAGTTTGCCAATAATTTGATTGAACTATATTGTATGGGGATAAATATTGCATGTGGACTATATTATTTTGATTTTCCATCTCCTTGAGTTTAACCATAAGAATATATTTATATTTCACCTTTTTTGTTTAAGTTGCATAGTTTACGATGATTTGGATACTGAAATTTAAGTGTTGTTATAGGACATGAGTTATACAAAAATTGATAGAAACTCTAAAGACTCCAAGAAAAATCTCTCTGGTTATAAAAACATTTGAACTGAGTGTTGTTACTTTGATAAAGGACTTGAATGTCAATCACGATGTACATCACTTTTTATGACACTTCACCATGAATACAATTAGGCAGTGGACCCCTACACCTTGGAAGCCAAATCAATGAAAAATTGTCGTCATTATGTATGTATCTATGTATAAAAAGTACCATGGTTTTAAGCAATCATTTTATGGCAGGGCATGGTTCAAATTATTATATGAACATCTCAATCTGTTTATTTTTTATTTTTTTTCCCATGTAATGCTGGAAATAATAATGAGAGGGGGGTGAATCAATATTATTAGATCAATATTTTAATTTCTCAAATAGATTTATATATGCTACTTCAGCTAAGTGAACTAGCGTGTACACGCGACTGTACTTAAAGCAAGCAACGTATATGTAGAGAACTTCTGATTTAGACAGTTTATCATGTATTGAACTTTAACCAGTATATCAGAGATTTATTAGATAGTGGAGTAAAAGCAGAATAAAGCATCACACATGAACACCAAGATATAAGGTGGAAACCCAATGTGGGTAAAAACCACCTGCTGCTGTCGTCTCTATCTTCTTTTAATAATAAGAAAATTTGTTTACAATCTTGTACTGGTGCAGACTCATACCAGTACGCAGGCACCCACCTACAGAAGGCTACAACCTTCTCTCATTCTCTAGCTACTACTGGAAGGGAGCTACAACTCCCTAGCTCTTATACTGGCCAATATGTTTACTGGTATGTAGGTGCTAGCCCACAGAAAATTCCATTCTTCTACCAGGGACCATGTTTCATGAATTTTCAGACTGGATACTCCTGGAACACAACACCATAATCTGAAGGCCGTGTTTCATTCAGTTTTCATACTGGACCCATCAACAACATCATAACTGCAATACAATCGTCAAGTACATCTGTATCAACCAATCACTGAAACTCAATCACCATAACCTCAATCTGATCATTCAGAACACTGTCACCAGAACCCAAAACAGAACCCATAACTTTGTAACAGCAAATAGAAACAACTGAAACATACTTCATAAGGCATACGCTACTTCCATGTATCAAACTAACATGTATACACACTTTTATCAAAGCCAACCAGCATACACATCTGTAAATATTAATTCATAATTTTGCAGCTATTCCTGACTTTAGTTATACCTAGATCATAACATTTACATAATAACACATGCATTAGTATTCAGATCTAGACTATACATGATAAAACCACATAATGATAATTCATTTCAAGTCTTAAGATCCTGATCCATCATTAGATCTTATCCCTCATCAACCGCTAAGGTTCATCCTTGATTCAGATCAAGCAAAGCACCATAAGCCAATAACTTGCATACTAGATCTCACACTTCATCAAATATTCGATACTTGCCCACCTTGGCCTAATGATCTTCTCCTCCTTATATAGTTTTAGGCCTTTCTCAATACCATGGATCAAAACCACTTAGAACCAATACCTTGGACCAAATACCTAGGGTCAATACCTCAGACCAAATACCTTGGACCAATACCATGTATCAAAATACCTTGGACCAAAAACTTACTTTTCCAACATATACACGATTTTCCTTCTGTGAAAGTGCGTGCGTACATTAGCTCTAACGGTATGACAAAGCTTCTAGAAAAGGAACAAAGAGGTATAATTGCACAATTACGTTCACTAGATGTTTCCACATTGGAATCATCTATTTCCCAGATCTCCAAAAAGTCTTGGACAATCATTCCAAGGTATTTGAGACTCCCAAAGGTCTCCCACCTATTCGTGATCATGATCATGCTATTCATCTGATTCCAGGAAGTGTTCCTCCAAACATCAGGCCGTACAGATATCCCTATGCCCAAAAGAGTGAAATTGAACGTATGGTTGCAAAAATGCTAGAGGTTGGTATAATTCAACTGAGTCAAAGTTCTTTCTCTGCTCCAGTAGTATTGGTGCACAAGAAGGATGGATCAAGGCGCATGTGTCCAGATTACAGGGAGCTCAGCAAGATCACTATTAAAGATAAGTTTCCCATTCTTGTCATTGATGAATTACTGGATGAATTGCATGGATCAATTTACACCAAGTTCGATCTTCGTTCAAGATATCATCAAATTAGAATGAAGACTGAAGACATTCCAAAAACAACATTTAGAACTCATGAGGGTCATTATGAATTTTTAGTCATGCCTTTTGGCCTTACTAATGCACCTAACATTTCAAAGTTTGATGAATTCAATTTTCAAACCATTCCTTAGAAATTTGTGTTAGTATTTTTTGATGATATACTAATCTACAACAAGTCTTGGAAGGATCATGTTGAACATGTTGACAGGGTGCTACAACTATTGGAGGAGAAACAATTATATGCAAAAAAGTCCAAATGTTTCTTTG
>APFE030129003.1:20533-50780 GCA_000404065.3 Pinus taeda | reverse complement strand
TTATTGTAAGTGACAGAGATCCCATTTTCACTGGAAATTTTTTGACATAATTATTTTCTTGTCTTGGTACTCAGTTAGCTCATAGCTCATCTTATCATCCTCAATCTGATGGGAAAAACTGAGATAGTAAACAAATGTTTGGAAGGATATATTCGTTGCTTTGTATCTGATAAACAGACACAATGGGTCAAATGGTTGCCTCTGGCTGAATGGTGGTATAACACTTCCTTCCATACAGCAACAAAATGATCCCATTTATGTCACTTTATGGGTATCAGCCACCATCCATCACATCATATTTAAGAGAAAATTCTAAGGTTCAGGCAGTGGAACATCACATCGAACATCAACAACAAGTCCTCTAGCTCTTAAAGGATAACCTCGTGTTGGCACATAATAGAATGAACAACAGGCAGATCAACATCGCAGTGAAAGAAGTTTTGGTGTAGGTTATTGGGTATTCCTACGGCTACAACCATATAAGCAAATGTCCCTCAAGCAAGCTAAGAAGGATAATAAATTATCACCAGAGTATTATGGTCTGTACAAGGTGTTGAAAAAGATTGGTACTATGGCATACAAATTGGAGCTTCCTGCAGCTTCTTGATTGCACCCAGTTTTCCATGTTTCATGTTTAAAGAAGGTTATAGGTGACAAGCTCCCAGTTCAAACAATATTTCCAGAACGTGACGAGGAAGGAAAAATTATATTGGAACTGGAAGCAGTCACAGGAACAAGAACTCGACAGCTACGAAATCGATCAATTTCGGAGTATCTTATCAAGTGGAAGAACTTATCTACTGAAGATTCCACATGCGAGGATGAGAATTTTATATAGAAGCATCTAGAACTACTCAAGCGTTGAGGACAACACTTTTTTTGAGGAGAGGGGCATGTTGGGTCCCTATAATACTAGTGATTACCCCATTACTATTCTAGTTGTACCCCTTATTAATATTGTTGTGCCCCTATTGTCCCCATAATGTTATTACTATGCCCCATAGAATCCCTCTATTGTTATTTTTGTGGCTTGATATTATTATTGTTAGGTCGGCTGGGTTATATTATGACTCCTCAGACTCCTATATATAGAAAGGAGGTTTTGTCATTTGAATCATCGAAAAATTGTTCATTTATGTAATGTAGAGGTTGCCCCCTCGAAGATGCTGAATTCTAAGGAGTTGATCTATATTTTCTATCTTTTTCTTGAGTTGGTTTCATAACAGTGTGGACAATGGGGTAGTTAGTTGCTAGATTAGAAGAGGTACCTACCTAGGAGGAGCACTGGGCACTTAGCCCTTGGAACTTGGGACAAAATTTCACTTCTCAACAACAACAACAACGAAACATCATTCACTTCTCAAAAAACCCAATATGTTAGGTAATCCAAGATAAAATATACCAAGCATATGCCACAAGGTTTCATCCCTTCAAGCACACTTTTCCAAGCTTAAACCAAAGTTGAATTTATTTTACTTACTGCAGATTTACAACATTAACTCTGCCATATTATATTCAAAATGCTTGTGAAAGTAACTCACAATTTCAGCCCTTAATATGTCAAATTAGTATGAAAAGTGTCAAAAATGGTGCATCCAAGAAAACTTTGAAAGGCTACAAAAAAAATTTGAAACTACACGAGTATTAGACAACTAGAAACTTCATATGTGTGTATAAGGATGAAGTACATGTATATGCCACAACTTTATTATCACAAAGTGATCACAATCTTTCAAGGTCTTCAAAACCCTTGCTAGGAAAATCATGAAAACCTTGTCCACCACCAAAGATCTCGAACAAACAAGCATCAACACCAACAATTCCTCCTTGGCTTCTGTTATGAAACCAGCTCACAAAAAGATAGAAAAGATAGATCAATGCCTTAGAATTCAGCGTCTTTGAGGGGACAACCTCCTTTACATTACAAAATGAATGATTCTTTGATGATTCAAATGACAAAACCTCCTTTCTATATATAGGAGTCTAAGGAGTCACAATATAACCCAGCCGACCTAACAATAATAATATAAAGCCACAAAATAGCAACAGAGGGATTCTATGGAGCATAGTAATAACAATATGGGGACAATAGGGGCACAACAATATTAATATGGGATACAACTACAATAGTAATGGGGTAATCACTAGTATTGTAGGGACCTAATAAAAACTTATGGATGTTTATGATAAAAAATTACAACTAATTAATAGAAAGAATTGATGTCATACTTAGGTTAAACTGATGAAGGGCTCGTTGATGAAAATACTTTGAAAAACCAATGCAAATGAAACTAGAAGGGTTATCCCTTACATTATAACAAATCTATGTACCAAAAATACACAAATTATGAACAAATGAAGAGCCCATTAACGATAATGTGAGATCATTTTGAAAAACAATTTAACATTCATGTGAAAGCACCATAACATCAACGTCAAGTAAGAGTAGGCTGGCTGGTTAAGGTGGGCTATTAATTCCCTCACCACCTGTGTTTGATTCCCTGTAATGACATGTTAAGCCTCTTGTGACGAGGTTAGAGGAATAGGAAACCCCAAAGGGTTTACTTTGTTCATGATCAATACATGACATATCGGTTCTTGATCAGTCATATATTCCTAGTGTATTCAACTTGTAGGTAGTCGAATAGTCTTGATGTTATAGTGGGAGCCAAAAAGTTTGATCATGGGCTAGATTACTCCAATGAGTCACTAATTCACCATGATAAACTAAAAAGGTTGAAAAAATCACCCTAACATCAACTAACTCATATATTAATTCACCATGATAAAAGAAAAAGTTGAAAAAAGAACCCTACCATCAACTAAGTCATATATTAAATTTCCCTCGAAATCAACCACCCATATTCGACCCTCCTTTTCAAATGGAAATTATCCGAGATAATTTATTTAAAATTAAATATACATATACCATGTTAAGCTCTCTTTTGTGGATTTTTGATCTCATATGCAAAACATGGGAATTCTTCAAAGCCGATGGAAGTAAAAGGAATTTGAAAAAGAGCAGATTGAAGGTGAAGTCCATGCCCAACGATTCTTGATGAGGGTTTATGCGGGGTTCTAAGCATCACAATGTGTTGTGAATGGTGCAAAGATGGGAGTAACTGAGGATGCAAGCATGTCGAGGATGATACCAGACACCGCATATTTTGTTGTAAATTTCCCCAGATATCCTTCTTGATTTCTCAAGCTATTGAAAACCTTCGAGGTACCAAAGGAATTTCATAGGTGAGACCACCTCTTTCTTTATTCACTTGCTTAAAAACCCAACGACATTTACATGATGTTCAAGTTTGAGATTTTATATTCAAGCACAATTTTGATTTAATGGAAATTGGGTCTCAAATACGCAATTCTCCCAAAGGAAACATTGAAATAACATAATTGTGCAAAAGAACTTAGGATTTGACATTTTCCAATAAGAAGCAGCAACCAAGAAGATCTAGATTTCATATCTAAGTTATATCCCTCCTCTCTATGACTAAGTTTTTGTTAAAACTTAACATCTCAATGAACTAGGTTAAACATGTAAAATCATTTGTATGATTGTCCACATTAGCTATACTATCAGTCATATCTAGTTATAAATTCTTCTTTTATGGGGAACCTACGTGTTTAACATAAATAAGCTCTACCCATCCTCACACACTAAGTGAAGAATGGGATTTTTTAGTATGCTACCAGCACCACATTATAATTTTTCTGAAGACTAAATAAAAAATATTCAATATGATCAATAGACACATCTGGCAAACCCCGCACAATGGAGGGGACATGTCTAGTCAGAATATTGTTTCCTGAAGGCTACATCAACAATATTCAATATAATGGATAGTCATGTCTCTCAAACCCCACATAAGGGAGAGATATGTCTGGTCAAAATATTTTGTTAAGTTTTCGATGATTTGTTTTGTCCTTGAAAATCATGAAGTTGTGAAGAGTACTGAGAAGCCTCCCATGTTTTAGGCATGGTCTTTGGATACCAATTATATTGAACTTGGAATTAACCTAGAAGATCCTTATTCTCATCCTCCATTTGGGGAGCTTCACCACAGTAACTATTTTTTATTACGAATATCGAAGGGAAAAATCATATAAGATGCGCCTGCTTCTTGTTCAAAAACCACATTTTATTCTTGGGAGACAAATGGAATGTCTTTTGGTGGAGGGGTTGATACACTGACCCTTGGATTAGAGACATTTTGATTTGTTCGAGAGAGTCCAAAGAAACATGTTACTTCCAAGATCGAGGGAATGGATTCCTCACAAATTGAAATGCCAACAAGTGAGAAGCTAAGTGTTGATCTAGTTGCAAGAGTTATCACCCATACATTTGATGATGAGAGTAATAGTTGATTTAGCTCACCAGTCTAACCTTTTTAAGTCTCTTATTATGTTAAATTTAATTTCATTCATGAATTTTCTCTGTAAGCGGCATTCTTGAGTGTCTTTAAATGCTGTTAGGGCTATAAGGTAGCCATCACTTGATATCTTTGAGCTGTAAATATTGAAAATACCTCTTGTTCTATCTCTATTGCTTGTGCAAGAATGGTAAACTATCAGTATGTACTGGCTCCTCATGTTTATTCTTCCAGGAAAAGGGAAAAAAATACATTGATGCATGTTTTGGTAAGATCTCAAGAATTTTGATGCGTTGAATTAGAAGTTGATTGTGGTACTGCCATTCGGTTATTTCCATATGCAATATTCAATTCACATATACTTCTTATTATTCATTACTTGTCAACACAATTTCTAATCTTACATTGAATATGTTACATGTTGAGTATCAAGGACTTGATTTCTTGGTTCGTTGTTTGACATGTCTCAGATAAAGGCAGCCTTATTGCCATAGAGCAAGATGATCTGATGATGCTTATACCACCCCTTTTTTCTATGAAAGACATACTTGAGCAATTAGTGTAAGTTTGAAAATCTCACTGTTTACAATGAACATTTTAAATGTAAATCAAGTTGAAGGATGATTGTTTTCTTGTTTGATTTTTTTTTTCTTTTATCTCCATATAATTCTATGTGTATCTAAATATATCTATCTTTGTGGAAAAATATGTTAATCTATCTATCGATCAATGGCTAGATAATTTTCCTTCATAAATTTTATCAACTGCGATTTGTGTTTTGCAGTAAACTACCTTTTAGTGGATTAAAAAAAAAAACTCTAACAAGAGGTTCTATACAGTATAATAATGATTTTCTTGTGGTCCTGCATCAAGACAATTGTTGGAATCCATTTATAGACCTATCTATGTTATTGTTATTATTCTCCCATCAAAAGTGTCTTTAATTGTGGTGTCGAGAGGTGCTCTCCAGCCTAGTATGGTAGAGATGTTGTAATGTTTAATATTTTTACGCGGTCAAAATAAACCAAAATAAAATAAAAATATTTATTTAGTAGTGCAACCCATTGTTTTCCCCATGGTATTTTGCTCTAATGTATCACATTTAAAGGTCAGTAATTAAACCAGCCTAGATCCATCTTAACTCTTGATCTACCAAGCACCCAGAGGGATCAATTTTTTTTCTATCTAAAAGAGGTTTCTACTTCAAGAGATTTGATTTCTCTTGGAACTTGGTAAATCCAAAGTTAAGATGGGTCTAGGCTGGTGATATTACATCTCAGTATCAAGTTTCCTTCGTTGTCACTGTGTCAAATATGAAGCAGTGCATCTCATGAGTGTCCATTACAACAACTAGTTTCATGTCTCTTTGTTTTCATTATTTGATCATTTTTAATTTATTTGCATCCTTAGTGATAGATGGTTAAGTATATATATTTATACTGGTTGACATGATGGTCCTGTATTCCCGTGCCATGCCACTACATCCTTATTCAGGAACTTCTCTATTTATCCATTAATAACCCTTTTTGTTACTTTTAATTGTGCAATTAAGAAATCACATTACCAATCAATTATAATAATATATAACTAATAACGTTTAAACCTATTAATTCGTTATTCTCATTGTCTGATGCCAATAATTATTTTCATTAAAATTTCACCACATTTCTTCTTAACTCCCACTATGTCTTATGGAGTTGTATGGTCATGAAATCAGGGACATATGGATCACAAAAGCTCTAGTTGGGGAAATTTGGATCACGAAAGCTATGGATGGGAACATATGGATCATGAAACCTCTAGATGGGGACATACATTTGGCTAACTTTTTTTTAACCAAACATGAAATATTTGTCATTAGATTAAGGAATCAGAAGATAGTTGGTAAATCAAAAGTAGTTGAAATGTGGTGTATCTAATGGATTGATTGTAGGAGAAACAATTGTGTGGTTGCAAGCAATTGTATGTTGTGGTTTGAGTTGAAATCAATATAGGATAGAGTCCACCCATTGTTTAGAAGCACCATAGAGAAACCATCTGCTTTATCATTTGTATAATTGAATCTGAGTTTGGTTTTTGAGATGGTAATGTTTAGATGTTTAAATATGTTTTCCACACTTCGTAATTCCCAATTCTTAGTATGATTTAGAGGATTGTGTCATTTTCTAAGGTCCTCTATTTTTTCACAAAATTCCACATGATCTAGACAATCTTCCAAATCACATAGGTAAACTTGTCAAAATGTCTTCTAGGTGAATGTGAATACTGGACAGTAAAATGTAAAGCCCTATTTGTATAATATTGTTGTGATTTTAGAAAAAGGTTACTTCCACATATTTGCTTATTATGATCCAATGAAATGATTGACTGGATCTATAAATAAATATTTTATAGGTTACAAAGATAAAATCTTTGCTTCAATGAATATGTATTATATTATGCATCCAGTTGTAATTCTTGGAAAATAAGGCTTGTTATTGGAAAACCTAGTAAGCCTAGTGCAAAGCCTCACTTGGCAGCCTAGGTTTTATGGAAACAAAGAGATTAACCACCAATTTCACCTTAGTGGCCTCTCTCTTGTTGTTTTATGGTCGAATGTTTTCCCCACAATGTTGAATTTCCACGATCTTGTGTCTAGGACAAAATCTTAGTATCACCGATGCTACCAAACCAAGAATCTCAACAAAAGCTACTTTGCATAGTGGAATATTAAATAGTAGTAAATCACACATGCACAAGTACATAAAACATTTTAAAAAATAATGTACAAATATGTACAATCCAATCTTCATTGTATTAAACCAATCTAAATATTACAATAGTATAGGGAATACAAGATAGAATGACAATCTCGCTGGAGTCTCTATGATGTATCTCATATTTCCAGTCCTTCACTCCAATTATTCTCTCTAGCTACCCCTTAGTCCATCAAAGGACAACACATAGAGTCGCTAGAAGGGTTTCCTCCTATAACTGTTGCAAGTCACTTCTTCCTCAATGAACATAGGCTGATCCAATATGTTCTCTAGGCTGGCCAACACCTTAGCTCCAATCAACCAACCTATCAGCTTCTTTTGTCTATCAAGGAGCTACACATTAGGCTCAAATTTTCACCCAACCTTCAACTGTCAATGTCACTTTATGATGGCTTGTCAAGGTGTTAAATTTAGGTATGTTCTATGCTAGGAGCAATTTACTTCAATTTTTCATATTAGCCCAATGTCAATATTCAGATTAGCAATCACATCAGCATGCTAGTAAAGTGCACATAGGACATAAACATAAAATTATAAGACAAGCCAAGACAAGAGGACACAAGCTATGGCACTAGCCAGGGACAAACCCCAATGTGGGGAACCCTTGATCAATTATTCTTATATTCTTCAGTAGTTCAAGAGAGAGAGAGATAGTACAAATATACAAATCTAATCTTTTATGACAATAGTAGAAAGTACACCATTATGACAATCTTAAATCATTAAGAGTGTTGTAGCATATCCATATGCAACATTCTTCAAATTGTAGTTGCTCCAGCAATTCCGATTAGGGCACAATATGCAGCCCTAAACTCCCTTAACTGTGATGAATCACTGATATGATAAGGGCAACTGAAGTTGTTCAAAACAATTTCCAAACAGTCCTAAGAGAGCAGCCCTAAGAATTCCTTGTTATGGTGTTATGGCATGTGGCCTAGCACATAGCAACAATGATGTAACTTCCCTCAAAATATCATCAATGAAATAACATTTTCAAGCATTTGACTGTGAACATAAGTTGATCTATGGAGTAGTATTCAATGCATTCCTTCATTATATAATTATGACTTATCAACTTAGTAGACAACCCTTAAGTCAAGCCCATACCAGCTTCCTTTACCTACAGCAAACACGATGTCTATCCATGCATCTTAACGTTGTGATAAGACATTTTATTGCTCCGTTCTAGGGATATCTCTATTGCATCTTAGGGTCTTTACATAGCTGTGAATTAGGTCTCCTTTGATAGCAGATTAAGGTTCTCCTTTAGCTGTCTTTGAGGGACTCATTTGATAGCGGATGAAGGGCTCTTCTTGACCTATGGTTAGGGAACTTTAGGACTACGAATTGAGCTCCTCCTTAGGCATCCTTCACTGTGGCTAGACTTCTCCTTTTGGAAAATGGATATGCTTCCTTTATCAACTGTGTTTTAGGGTCACCTTGGTTGTATAATGAGGGCTTCACAAACTACATCTAGGGCATCATTTTGAACTACATATAAGGCCTTTTCTTTCCAGTGTATATGATCCTCTTTAGATAGTGTACAAATCTCCTCTTTGAGCTACGGATGGGTCTGCCTTGATGGTGGATTAGAGCTCCTTTTTGGCTATGTATTGGAGATCCCTTTGACTGTGGCTAGGTATACCTTCCTTGGCTGTAGCTAGGGCTAGAACTCCCCTCTAGGATTGTATCCATGTGCTTCACTTCACCTGCGGCTAGGTCATGGCTATATCTCCTTTAAGACATCATATAGGGCTTCTCCTTAGGACAACATATAGGTCTTCTCTTCTAGACCTCTCTTTCCACCAAAACCCAAATGAGTGGAGGGAGAGATCACAAGAGATGAGTGTGTCAAAATGACTTGAAGAACTATTCTATTTATAATGCAACGTTGAGGATAATTTGGGGTAATTTTGTTACTAGCCGACCTTGACAAAATATCACTGAAAAAAATAAATTCATATCTCCATAAATACACGTCGGAATCGGATTATATTTATATCAATCCTACACCTCTTGATGATAGAAATCCAAGAAAAATATCGGCTGCTCTAAATAAGATGACCCACGTGGAGTTTGGCCCTAGATGCCAATTTTAACACAAGGGATACTTTAGGTAGCCAACATGTTTCCCTCCACCAGTCCAATGGCACCAAATAATTCACTAAAAAATATGCTCCTATTTAAGGTCTCCAATTGCCCAAGTCAACCTCAACAAATGACTCCCACAGGTTGCAACCAAAACTGATCCAAAATTGGTGAACACTTTGACCCATCACAAGACAAATATTGCTCCAATTTTGATGTAAAACTATTGTTATAACGATGCCTTGGTTAGGGCATCACAGTGACCCATGCCAGCCACAAAACACACCCACACAGTCGCTTGAAAAATTATGACTTTCCTCCAAGTGTATGCTCTGCCTCCACGCTAAAGTTCTGGGCACTTATTAGCACTCAAATAACCCTACGCATGCCTTTTCTTGAGGTGTTAAGGCTTGCAGCCTACCGACACTTCCTCCTTGAACTCACAACCTGGTTAAAGAGAGACACTTGTCCATTAAACATGCCCCAACAAACCTGAGTCTTACCTCTCCTAACTTAGCCTTCTTGTAGGTGTAAACAACCACCCAAATAGTCACGTGAAGCCTCCAAAACAACCTCCCTCCTACGTTGAAGTGCCCTCTTTCTTGTGGCCCAAACAAACATATAAATTCTCCCTTATTTGAGTTTCTTATTCTCCTTTTATGTCTTGGGTTGCACAGATGTATTAGCTAAAATGATTTTTAGTCACCTCATATTTATATCCAAGATGAGGGCTCCAACAAATTGCAACAAGAGGGCTTGCCAATTTTTCATTAGGCTTCTTAACACTAGGTCGACTTGACTTCTTCTCATGCAAAACCACACATATACTTTTAAAATTCGCATCTCATTAAGGACATCTCAGAATTCGACGATTCTCAAAATTATGGATTCTCCTTTCCACCCTCTAACATCTCATCCCATCACATGTCCAAAATACTCCATGGTTTTGGCCCAAATAATGATGGATGCAAAACCACAACCTTGGGTTCCAAGCCCACAAGTGACTCTTGTGGTGCTCCACCCTCCAAACCCTAAACCCTAGGGCTTGGAGTACCTCACAATCTACTCAAAAATCAACACTCCCTCTTAGTGATGGAGGTACTTCCAAGACTAGGAAGTAACTCATCGTCATCATAACTGCTCGCAACACTTTCCCAAATCCTGGCGCTCACCACTGCAACAATCCCTATAGTATGAACTATGCCTCTCTCAAAAGTGTCGTTGTCATTGGAAGAATCATGTTTCTTCTTAGTCTCCTGGAATTTCTTCCACTTTCTCCATGATTCCTTATTGGTAGGTATAGCAACATCCTTGCTCCCCATTGACCATGCGCTCTTCTTTGGCTACAAATGCTCCCTTGAAATCTGCAAACTCCCTCTAGAACTCGACTCTTCCTTAGCCTTTGGAACCTGTACCTTATTTTCTGGAACTTGTACCTATACCTCTGAAGCCTGCACCTACAACCACTTCTCTAAAACGTGCACCTGGTTCAACTTCTTCTTCCCATGATCTATATGTTTTTCCCGTCAACCTATATAAAGCATGCTCTCTAACTCCAAGCACAATACCTGATGAGCTAGAGCCTCTATCCCTGATTCTTGCCTTCCCATTCTGGAACAAGACCTCCAACCCCTTCTTCTCAATCATTAAGAAAAATATCACTCTATATCTGAGTCCTGGTACAAACAGTACAACTTGGATCTGCATCACCCGTCTTGTCTCCATCCTAAAAGGCACAACTCCCGATCATCAGATCTCCTTCTGACTCTTGGCACCCAACACCATATGCAACTTCGAGTCCCATTCAACTAAAGTCTCAAAAACCTCTTGTGCCTCTATCATATGTTTCATCACACCATTTTCCATGTACCATCCATCCTCATCGATAATACTGTGTGAGAAATGAGAGATCATAGAAAATTCCTCCTCCTCCAATCTCTTGGTGAGAGCTTCTATCTCATCAGAAGTGGTGACACTAGAGACCTGCTTCCCTTTCTTCTTCTCGTCATATCCTTTCTATTTCATCGGACATCTCGACGAAAAATGACTCATCTCGCCACAGTTGAAAAACTTGACTTTACTCAAGTCCTTCTTCTACTTACCCTTCATTCGTACTTCTAGTGCCATATCCCCCATACAAGTACCCAGTTGTCGTTCTTATTCTGGAATAAATTATGATGAGCCATCCACATCTCATGTGCAGTGTTCTTCTCAGAAAAATAGGTATTAGGGGATCCTTCACACCATCAAGGATGATCAATCTCGCCCTCATTTCCAAATCCTCATACACATCCAAATCCTTTGGGTCAGTTGGCTTCTTGATAGCTTTCTCTACGAACTCCCAGATCTTGTTGACCTGCAAGACCAACTTGATGCTTTCCTTCCATGGAATATAGTTGGACAACCCCTCCAGCCTGTCCTCATACTAGATACCAACGTGAAACTTCGACATTGTCACCTACAATGTGATCAACTCCCTCTTAAGATGCACTTCATTTTGCACTCTAATGATTCATTGTATTCCAAAGTAACTCAGACGCACTTTGATACCTACTTCAATTTCCACGATCTTGGGTCTAGGATAGAATGTTAGAATCATTAACACTACCAAACCAATAATCTCAACAAAAGCTACTTTGCATAATGGAATACAAAATAGTAGTAAATCACACATGCACAAGTATAGACATATTTTTACAAAATATTGTACAAATATGTACAACCCAATATTTGTTATATTAAACCAATCTAAATAATGCAACAGTCTAGATAATACAAGATACAATGGCAATCTCATTCCATTCTCTATGTCGTATCTCATTCTGTCGGTCCTTCGCTCCCATTCCGCTCTCTAGCTACCCTTTAGTCTATCAAAGGACAACACATAGAGTCTCCAGGAGGGATGCCTCCTATCAATGTTGCAAGTCACTTTTTCCTCAATGAACACAGACTGATCCAATATTCTCTCTAGTATGGCCAACACCTGGGCTCCAATCTACCAATATAGTAGCCTCTTCTCTCCGTCAAAGAGCTACACATTATGCTCCAATATTCACCCAACCTTTAGCTATCAATACTCGTAAATCGCCCAGAATTATCTTCAATAAAGGAAGGTTCAAGAGTGATGGTTATGGAAGAAAGTACCGGAAAATAATTGGATTTCCACTAGTAATGCATCCTTATCTATGTGTTGTAGCAGCTATAACCACCCTCCAAAGTTTTTCCTTAGCCACGTTTTGGAGCCTCCCTTCCAACCTTCACAGTAGCTTGCCTTACTTCATTAAGTTCACAAGCTTCAATGTCTTTCTTGCACAAAGGAAGCCTATCAGTCATAACTTGATCCATTCCCCTCGTAGGTTTTTCACCAAGACTTGGTCTAGTTGTAGGCTGAGCAACTTCCCCTTGAAAATTGCGCATTTCTAGAGGGCAACTAGCCTTCCCTCCAAAAATTGCATAATCCTCTCTAGTAGCCTACTGGGCTCCAGGATTGCATAATCCTCCCTACCAACACTCCCAGCAGGATTTCACAAATTCCCCCAACAAGGCTTCTTAGCCTAGAATTTTTACAAATATAGGCAGTAGTGAGCTGCTCTGCCCAAAAACTGCTCAAATCTCATGGGCAGTTAGCCTAGCTCCTAGCCAGAAATGCACATTTTTCTCCAGCAATCGAGCATTCTCTTGCATGTGTAGTTGAGTTGACCAGTTCCCTCCGGGACTAAGAAAAACAGACTTGCATGCAATGACTAATTCTCCCAAGGGAGCATGCAAACACATCCCTTGTTTCAAGGATTTATGTTTAGCAATTGGAGGTTAAATGCAAGGAGCAATTCTGAAACCTCCCACCAAGTGTCACTTCCCCTAGATTCATGGCATGCGTGTCACAACCTCAATGTTATCAAAACTCATCAACCAGACACTGTAGATCTCATTCATCACATCAACCTTGTAGCTCTAACATCCCACATCACATCTAGGAGCAGTCGGCACATTCAACTCAACTATTTTTTGGTAAGCCCGCTTCCCATGCCTTGTGCTTCACTTTTGTCACCTTTTGTGTTTTCTCTTGTGGGAGTACTCTTTGCTTGGTTTCTTTGAACACTTGCTATCATTTACATATATACTATGTTTTCCTAGCTCTATTTCAGTTTTCATTGCTATCTCACTATTTTCGCATGCATGAAATTGTTTTTCACAGACGTTCGTCCAACCAGCAAACTGCCTCACCCACATGCATGTTGACCTGTTTGTTGAATGTTTCATTCATGTTTTGGATGCACTTTCAATCACTTCTATTATCACTTAGTGTCACCATGCATTTACTGTCTTATTTGCTTTTAGTTGCCCATCGACGAGTCAGGCCAACCTTAGATTGAACTCTGCCTTCACCAAGGCTACATTACGTAATATGGGGAAGGAAGGCTCACCTTCCTCTCCAAATTTTTGCATTCCTAGCGAGCACTAGCCTCCAGGACTATTTTGCGCATTTATGGAGGACAATGGCTGCTTGGCCCAAGAAATTGCACAAATATGTCACTAGGCCAGCAGTCCTTCCCGGTTGGAATTGCGCATTCTACAATCTCAACATTCAGCAACCAGATTGGATTGTGCATTGCATAGTTCCAGTAGTTACCTATTCTCCAAACATCCCAGACTGTGCCTTGTGCAGTCTTGGAAGTAGGTCTCCCGACCTCCCAGCCTAAATTGTGCAACCTTCATGATCATGCACCCAGGTATGTTGGAAGTAAGTTTTCATGTTCATTTTGGTTTCCATGTCTCCAGGTATCCCAAGTGTTCATCTGCCTCTCAGCAATATAGGTATAATGGTTTCCATGAGAGCGGAGATGAGGACACTGTTTAGAGCACACTTGGGGATGTAGTCGATTAAGTTTCCATGGACTTGCCTACCCACGAAGACATCAACTTGTTTGTAGACAAGGAGATCAAGATATTACAACAGAAACATCACATCGAGGAGCATCATGAAGAGTAGCTGAAGACAACATACCATATGCAACAAATGCAAGAGGATGGTTTTTGACAACACGGAGGCAGAACAAGGTTGCAAGCTCAAGTAGGTCCTATTAGGTTCCTATACCAATAGGTGTCATATCTCATGATTGACATTGATGAGCTCTAATATGTTCATACCTTTTTCTGGTTGCAAAGGTTTTCCATATTCTCAAGAAATCAAAAAGTTTAAAAAATGTAAAGAGGGTATGCCCTAAAAGAAAAATAAAAGGGCAAAAAAGAATGAAATGATGAAAGAGGTGAAAGAAATGAACCCCAAATCAAACAGACCAGGAAAGTGTGCAAATCCAAAATGCCACTACTATTCTATTTTTACAAAAAACTGATGGTGTGCAGCTTGTTGACTTGTGCCACCATTGATGAATGGCTAAACAACTTAATCTTGGCTAGTTCATGATTTGAATTTACTTGTTTTAGAGATAGAGAATAAAATCTGTCCAAACTGTTCAATCTTAGCAGATAAGTAGATAGGTAGAGAAGAAAAGGAGCTCAACTCTTAAACCTGAGCCCTTGGAGGTTATAAGGGTAGATCTTGATAGGATTGCAATGAAAAGAAAATAAGGAAATGAGGGTTTTCCAGTTCAAGTGCAACCCAAGAAAGAAAAAAGAAAAAGGAAGAAGAAAATGCTAGGCAAAGTAGGCTAGGTAGGCAGAATGGTGTTGTAGAATGTGACTTGTGATGTATTGTGTAAATATGTTAACTATCAGTCCCATCACAAGTGTAAAACAGATATTTTGATGCAGCTCAAAACAAGGCAGAGCCATAACTAACTCCCCTTCATCCTTCTCCCCAGCCATTCACCAACTTCCCCCCAGAGATATTAAGATCTACTTAATATCAATAATCCATTCATCTCATTTCATAAAAATCCTAAGTAAGACTCCTTTTTACTTAGGAAATTTGTACAAACATCACATAATTTCCATTTGTTTACCCTAAGCCTAAGTTTTTAAACATTATAACTTAGCGCTTGATTCGTTCTTCATATTAACTTTAACATATATTATTTAAATCCCTATAAATTTTTTCCCATCCCGTATTATATAAATATATGTTAAAAACCCCAAAAACATTAATTTTCCCTCCCCGATCGAAATACGAACATATCACTGCATAGAAGGGATTAATGGCTCATCTGGAACTGTTTAATAACCTTTGCACGCAAACCTTGGGATAATTAACCACTCAGGTTAATTATAACCAAACCCCGCTGACCAATCAAATCCATCCCGATACGCTTTTAAAACATTAAATCAGTATATCGAGCCCCCACATTAAACCCTCGCCATCTCCACCAAGCGTCAACCGTTTGATCGGGGCCTGTTCATCCAACGAGCCACGACCATATCGTGACCCCCCATCGTCCGACATTTAACCACCGGGGAGCCGGCAGTATTCCTCCTATATCGTGGACACGCGTCGTGCTGCCGATATGATCGCTGCCTCCCCGCCCGATACCGCCCGAGCCCAAAAGTGGTGCAAGAAGAAACCGCTTACCACCCCTCCTCTAAACGACAAAACTTCACACCCTGATGACGTCAGCCATGCAATAAATGACAAAAGGCCCCGCCAAAGCCAAAATTTTGTTAAAAACATGGTAAAATGTCATTTTCGTCCATTTTCCTCTACGCACTGTGTTCATGCAATTTACGTCTGGTTGATTGTTCAAACATCCAGTCTACCACCAAGGCAACAAATTCCAGTATCGTGCACTGCTGCTCATCCTACAACCTGCAATTGCCCGGTTTGCCTCCAAAAACAGGTGTTTACCCCAATTTACTTCCCGAACCTGTAATTTCATTTTTTCCTCTGTAAATTGTACCAAAAAAGCCAAATTCAAGCAAAATCACCCTGTTCCTCTCATACAAGCACACCCAGAGCTGCTCTTTTGCTCATTTTTCCCACAAAAGCTCAACCTCCAGTTTGAAAACACAAGAACCAAACATGGAGGCTCCCGTAGCCCTGAACGTTGCTCCCCTCAATGCACCTCATAAAGACCTGGATTGGTTACCCTTGGCTGATAGATATTTTTAGATTAAAGAGTTATTTTTAGATTAGGAATAGTCATCTCAGTAACTCTGACATCTATGGAATATGGGAATCCAATCTTCCTAGGTATTACCTTCCCTCAATCAATGTTTTTCCAGATATTATCCACCATTGTTGTGCCAACTATGACCCTGTCACCAAAGCAGTTATAACCCCATACTAAACTGTCCTTTTTTACATAACTGCTGAATCTATCAATAAGATGTTACACTTCCATCCCACTCAGCCTCTAGCTCCTCTTTCCATGGGATTTCTGCTTGAGTGAGGCTCTCCTTGCCTAATTCAGAGATAACCCGTATTGCCCAAATGTTCATGAAACCTGACTACCAGCCCCAAGGCCCACCTCCATATTTACATGTCTGGTTCAATGAAATAGGAATACTGATAATTGATATGATATCCTTCATCTTGGGATTCAAGACGAATGAATTTGTTGATGAGACAACCTTGGTTCTATTGTCAATATTTACTCTAGGACAGCCCCCTACTGTCAAGTATGACTATGCAACCTTTATTGCTAACAAAATCAATGAGCAATTCATAAATCTGGACAAAGAAGTAGTCTTCAAGTACACCTCATTCATCTACCACCTTTTCTTATATTATCAGCCAGACAGCTTTTCATTTCCCATTAGGAAATTGGATTCCAAAGGAGAGCGAAGGTCTGTGATCTTTTGGACCTCAGTCTTCCACAATGTCCATGAATCCCCTTATAGCTATTGTGAATTCATTGACCTGTTTGTATATCCAACCACCACTCTATTGATAGGAGCTCCTCCTCCTAGGCTCTCTGCAGATATAAAGAAGATTTTACAGCTTTCCAGACAGTATAAGATAGGTGACTGGTACTTGTACTAGAATCACACTGAAATCAGGATATATGGTTGTGAACTATACCCCTACAAGCTACCCAAATTTGTGCCTATGAGACTATTTACACTTGAGTACTTCAGGCAACTTTTTAATGTAGATTTAACCCACTTTTGTAGTGCAAAGAAAAAGGCTCAGCTGAGAATAAAAAATCAGTTAGGCCCTTTTGTCATCAATAAAAGGGAGGCATGGGAAGATGCTGATAAGATATTAGGGGAACAACTTAAATTGAAGAAAAGTTTTTGGTGGGTGCCTTATGACCCAACTAGCTTTATAAGTGACAAAAAAATGAGAAACAGGCTGCCAGCTTATGTACACCATAGAATCCCCAAAATTGAACAGTTTGCTAATCAAGATGACTGGGTAGAGGGCACATTAATAGAAGAGATTATTGAGCAAGAGAAAATGGAAAAAGCTATGAAAGACCTTGAAACAACTCTTGACCTGAACTCTTTTGGATAGGTATCCTTCAATCTACCTCAACAAGCAGGAGTTGGTGCATCCTCTACTGGAACTTCTCAGCAGCCTATACAAGAGAGCAGCACACCAGGTACAGGGATTTCTAAGGGCAAGGAAATGGCAGAAACAGATCCACCAACAATGAAAGATCAGCAAAAGAAAGTTCCTCCTATTCAAACCAAAGCAGCAGAGGTTCCCGTATTACAGACTCCTCTAAATGAGGAAAAAGGAAAAAAGAGAGACAGGGAAGATCCCACACCCATGAGTGGACCTACAGAACAGCCAAGTGTAAAAAGGCAAAGACTTAATCCTTTGTCAGAAAAGGAAATATTTGAAGAAACAATGGAAAGTCTAAGAGGTGAAAGGGTAGTCATCCAGCAAACTTCCCCAGTGATGGACACATCAACTAGCTCACACAGGTAGGAGCTAGAAAGGCAACATAGTGTGGAAGTTTCATCCACTGGGCCACAAATAAAATAGGCCTCCGACATTAAAAGGACATTCACGGAGATCAGGGCCAGAAACAACCCACTAAGAGTTCATCTTTATAACCAGTATCTCAAGATGGCCCCCACAAACCAGCAAAGGTTGATGTCGGCCTATTACATTAAGGAGGACATGATGGAATTGCTCATGAAGCTCAATGAAAGGTTAACTGATACTGAGCAGGCATTGGAGATAGCGCTAAAAGAAAAGCAGGGAGAGTCAACCTCCCAGCCACCTAAAGTAATCCCTGCAGTCACAAATGCCCCTTCAACAGTTATAACAACACTGCCTCCCACTGTTCTAGCAGCCACAACAGAAACAACTACAGGTACTTCAGCAGCATAAACAACAATAGTAGCAGGCCGCAGTACTGGAAGGACCACAGAGGAATTAAAACTCCAAGTATCAGAATTGAAAGAGGCCAAAGAGAAATTGGCAAAATTGGAAATAAGTTATGACAAATCCAAGATGACTGTGGCAGAAAGAACAAGAGAGGTTAAAGCATTAGAGAACAAGGTGAGAGCATTGGAAAAGGATCTCTCTTTGGATAAACCTCTGGAAGAAATCAAGGGCATTTTGTGGGCCAACATCAAGCAGTCCCTTAGTACTATGTGGAGATCTATTCAGGTTATTTATGAACAGATTGACTTGATAACAGTGGCCCAAGTGGAGATTCAAAAGACAAGAGCTTATTGGGGCAGATGCCTAAACACGCTAACAGGCTAATACATTTTTTGAACACCAAGACCAGTGAAGAACTGGAGGCACTGCAAATCAGAGACAGGATAGGCACCATTTTGCATATCAAGAAATTTCTAACCATGAGAACTCTGATGCAAAATTTGGAAAGGAGATGTCAAGACATGCAGGTGGAGATTGATTCTTTCAGAGAAAGGTTTGCAGCTTTGCATGAAAAAGGTTTGCCAAGTCCTTTGGGAATTAATGAATGCCTGATGAGACATGTAGAGTATACGCACAAGCTAAATAAATATGCTGCTGATCAAGTTAATGCATCATCAAGTACTTCAGCAGAGAAGGCCCTCCCATCTGGCCAAGCCCTTTATGACAAATTGGAGAATTTATTTTACATTGGCCATGAGGTGAAACATTTGTTCACCATCCCACCTAATTTCTTCAAGTACACAGAGACTGATGAGACTTTAAGAAAGCTGCAGAGACATAAACTGCCAGAACCAGAGTGGTGGCAAGATATGTTAGGAATCTTATGAACTTATCTTTGTTATCTTTGGTAAAGTAAGATTTTGGGTCATCTACCACAATGCTGAGAATAGAAAAGAATAAAGGTCAGACGGATCAAGGCATGCTGAAGACATCCGACCGAAAGGGAGCAGACAGCGCAGACTATCAGTGAGAGATAGATGTAAACCAACTTACAGGGCCTACCTCCATCACATCTGGCAAAGAGAGAGCTGCCAGCACAACATCATTTATTTCTTCTTTCATTTCGAGACTACGTGTCTCTACCCTTTGTAAAAAACGATGAATTATTACTAGATATTATCTCTCTGAGATATTTTCTGAGATATTTTGTATAATAGCCCCCTTAATGAAGTATTTGGGGTTGGTGAATCATTCTTAGACTTTGCTATAATACTGAAATTTTGGAATAAAAAGCTTTTTGGAATCAACTGTTGCTGGACTTACTGGATGTGGAATTGAAGCAGATGGACTTGTCATAGAATTCTTGAATCAACCAGTGGACCAATAAGTCCCTTTATCTTCTGTTTTGTTATTTTATAGTTTCATTATATCATATGTGTTCACAATCTAAATGGTAATGATAAAGATTAATTTAGAATTTTCTTAACTGCACTCTGTGTTTCATTCATCATCATTCTCTGTGTTTTCTTCAGGATTAGCGTAAACAGTGTAACTCTTAATTGCTCCTGTTTCGTAATTCTTTTATATTGGTTATTTTCTAGGGAATTATTAACTGCTCCTTAGTAGTAATCATCCACTTCCCTTCTCTGAATATGTTGAAGGATTCTTAACTTCCCTTCAACCATTTTAGGTCCATCCCATCCAATACAGATCTTTGTTTTCTCCCTGTTTGAATACCTTGCTATGTGAAACCATCCTCTGCTAAGAAAACAAATCCAGAAAGCCCTCTTCATTGACTCCATTAGCCCAATGGACTGAAATTCTCAGGTTTTGCACCTATGTTCTATTGAATCTTACCATCCAAAAGCAAACAAACCCCTGAACATCATAACTAGCCTAACATCTTTCAAAACAAAGTTAAATCATAAAGAGAGAGCCCTCTCTGGATGTAGATTCGCTAGAATCTGTGTCTAAAAGATTGGTCTGTGGTTACCTCGGCCATATTCCCTTTCTTACAACTTTTGGGAACAACCTGAGTGATAACATCATTGGCAACTCCACTGGGGACCTGAATAAATTTCTTGTTACTACTGTCTACTTTATAAGCTACAGACAGAGCCTGAAGTTAGCCAGGTAGCCTTTGAAATGCTTTTTCTTTGCAAATGGAAGAAGTAAATGAAAGCTACTTCAGTCTATCTTTGGTCTAGCTTATAGATTGGGTAGTTAGTTTCAAATATTCAATCATTCCCTTCTTTATAAGTCTTTAAGAAGAGTTCACAGTTGTTATATCTGAAGTGTCTTAAGGAAACTGTTAAAGTTGTAGTGTTAAACCTGTTTACAGAAAAAACCAAAAAATACACTTAGAATCCTGGCTTCAGAAAAGATTCGTTACACCAGATCACATCTTGATCCACACCCACCACTTGTGTTTGAAAATCCTAATCTTATTCCTAAAATCCTTAGAATACTAGCGAGCCTAGAAAATTCTGCTATT
Organism: Pinus taeda; assembly: GCA_000404065.3. Classification (NCBI taxonomy): domain Eukaryota; kingdom Viridiplantae; phylum Streptophyta; class Pinopsida; order Pinales; family Pinaceae; genus Pinus; species Pinus taeda. The sequence continues at coordinate 29,828 of APFE030129003.1, read as the reverse complement.
TCTCGGCCTTTATCCAGATCAAAATCCTGTCCTGTGAGACCAAATCACCTTGAGAGCGAACCTTCTACTAACTATCTTGAAGACTCTTTATTGGAAACCTTTTCCGAATCTGGATTAACCCACATAGCTCAATATCCCGTATTCCCTGAAAATTTGCAGCTTGGAGTTGTTACTCCACATCTTGACCAACACTTACAGAGCTCTGTCCAACCTGAGCTTACCTCTGAACAAACACCAAATCCTCCTGTGATTACTACTCCTTCCCTAAGTTCTCCATCAGCACCTCACACTTCCCAACCTCAAGTTACCCCATCCACTCTTCCATCCATTGTTCATATTCCTTTTGTTGTCCCTACTGCACCAGTTGTCACATATATTCCTATTAACATGGCAAACAGATATGCTCCTCTAAACTTACCTGCCAATCTAGGGGCTATGCCCCAAGACTATCAAAGAAAAATCACTCCTTTTGATGGTACAGGCTCATATACAACTCAACAACATACTAAGCAAATGACAGATTATTTTGAAATATATGAAGTTGATGATGATGATGTTAGAATGAGAATTTTTGTTCAAAGCTTGACTGGAGATGTTAGAACATGGTTTAGAGCACTCCCTGCAAACAATAGAAATGACCCACAAGCCCTATATCAGACCTCCTTGAATATATGGGAGAAAAAGAAAGATCCTCTCCACATTTTATCAGAATATGAAGGCTTGAAAAGAGGTCCTCAAGAAACTGTCCAAGACTACTGTACAAGATTCAATAATGTCTACAATGCTATTCCTGAAAACCTCAGACCTCCTCCAGATTTGGCCCTGATTAAATTCCCTGATGCTTATGATTCTAATATGTTATATCAACTTAGGGAAAGAGCTCCTAGAGACCTAGAAGAAATGCAGAGTATAGCTGTCAGCGTTGAGGCCAACCTAATTTCTAAGCGAGTTCGGTCCAGAGCTGAAAGGAGGATACCTTTGAAGGAAGAACCCTCTGATTTTGAACAGAAATTAGATACTATCATTAAAGGAATGGATAGACTTGGGGATAGAGTAGAAATAATTGAGAGGAAATCCTCTTGGGATGGCCAACCAAGTAATACTGGAAGAAATCCAAACTTCAGGAAAAACTAGAACCCTAATATTGGAAAGGTTGGGCCTGACCAAAACATTAGGCCCCCATTCCAAGAAAAATTTTCTGAATCCTCAACCTCTGATCAAACACCTGAAGACACTCAAATTAACTTAATGGGTCTCAATAATGAACAACAAGTTTTCTTAACCCAAGAAGACCAAGAAGCTCACACCCTTGAAAAATTCCAAATACAGTCACGTGAGTCATTTGACTTCAGGGAAGGATATGATACAGCTATTTATGAGGTTCACAAGCAATACAATTTAAGAAGCAGGAGAATAGATGTCTCTGAAACTGTTAAGCAGAAAGATGCCAAGCAGCCAAACAAAATTAAAATCAATAAACCTCCTGCACAAGTCCTTCCTGGAATAGATCCTAGCCCAAGTAAACCAATAGTTGAAGATGTATCAGATGTATCAGATGATCAACCATGTAACAATTAGCCTTCCACTTTTGTTATCTCAAAATCTGACCCTGGAAGTCTGCAGACTAGGAAGACCTCAAGTAACTATTTCAAACCTACTTTAGGCTGAGGCTTAGCATCCCCAACCAGAGAGGGCTCTCTCAAATCATTAATGTTTTTGATTATGATTAAGATGGCTAACTTTTGTGAAACGAATGTAAAAATATGAATGGTGGAAACACAATTAGAAACTATCCATTGGGCTTATGGAGTCAACATCATTTCAGTATAACAATGGTATCAACCTTACATAGAAGTTAGGGCATTCAGGATTCAACACATTCAGAACATACCAAAAACATATAGGACCACATAGTGTATGAACGTATACAGGAAGTTAGAGCACTATGAGTGAATTCTAAGTGATTACACATTCATACCACTACAAATATTGGGAAAAGAACAATACAACACATTCTGAACATCGAATCCCTCCTGAGTCCCGAGAAGTAAAGCCAATCTTGTATTACTAAAATAGAGTCTTTACATAAAGCCAAATATCAAAGCTTTTTTCAATATCTTTCAAACCCTTAGTACCTTGCTCTCTCTCCTATATATAGAATTCTTGAGATTCCTCCTCCAGCATGAGGGGAACTCGAATTCTGCTTGCTATGATGACACCTATTAACCTTTAAAACTAACTAATAAATACAACTGACTGCTAAATAGTGGTTTAAGAGACCTAAGACAATTAGGATTCTATCTCTACATCATGCTGAACATAGAATTTATTACAATCAAGATTCATTCTCTGACAAGTGGTTTCCTTTAGCTTTAGCCTTGATGGATGTTTAAAGCTTTTTGTTGGCCCTTACTGTCTTATCTCTTCCCTGCTGCTGAGAAATAGGGAACTGCCCTTGTTTTTATGCTTTTGGTTTTCTCAAAGATATTCGGAATTAATTAACCATGATGATCCTCTTTGATTACCCAACAATCTATTAGAGTGCCACGTTCCTCATGTGCTGTCAACCTTTCCCATGTGTGAAGACAGAAACCTCCTCCAAGCTGTCTGACATATCATGGACTATAGTAAATGTGATCACTTTATAACAAAAAGTTTAGAGTTGGGTTCGAATATATGTTTCCTCCACCTGTCTTGCCCTTGTTGAAAGTTGATACCTTTAAATGATCCTTTGAGGATATTCCTTTTTCAAAAAAAATTCCTCGGTCCCTCAAAATCGGTTGACTGAGTTTAAATTTTGTATCTTCAGCAATTTCGTAGCGCGCTACGAAACTGCTGTGCATTAGACATCATCTTCAGCAGTTTCGTAGCGTGCTACGAAACTGCTGTGTAATCACAAAACACAGTTTTAATACCAAACTCTGACTGTCTTGAGCTTTCTTTTCTTGAATTTTCTTTTTCATCTGCCCTGAAATTACTAGCTAAATATGGATAGTCCACCATAACAAGGTTATTGTATGTTGAGCTTAACCAGTCTTGTACTTCCTTTGTGCTTTTGAGATCCCTTCACATGCGAAACTTCTTGCTAATATTCTGTAGCCCTTCATCTTTTTCACCATATGTCTCCAATTATTTCCATGATTGTTGTATCACCTTCAAACAGTTCTCACTTTCCCGTTTGAAATCATTGAAACAAGATTGTAGAATATATCAGATGATACAATTTCTTCAAACTGCAATATTGGCGTAGATGAAGCTAGGGCACCTATTGCAATATGTGGATATTTCAACCTCATCCAAGTAGCTAACATTCCACCATAAGAATCACCAAACAAGACAATTGGACAAGCCTCGGCAGATAGGTTCTTCAGCTGTGAGATAAGATAGTGAATCTCCATCCTTGTAGGCCACACTTTGATTGTCATAGGCCATAGACTCTCCATAGTAGCAGTGTTCTAGAAAGACGAGCACAACTCCGAACTGAGGTTCTATGTCCCACATAAATCCAGTGTTCACAGCAAACCAGTCAATGTAGCCCTCATTCCCGCAATAAAGAAAGATAGGTCCCATACCCTTGAGTAATATGCCTGCTTTCATGGTTTCCTCGTAGTATGGTAATTCTATCCCTGTAGTGCACTTTCAAAGCAACCAGCAACGACACGGTCTCAACAGAGTAGTATCCACGAATCTGAGATGGAGAAGTCTCGGAAATGTATAAAGGAGCTACACGCATAGCCAAACCTATACCAAGTTCAAACAACAGCCGACCAACTATAAGCACAGGAAGTATAGGTGCCAACGTTGTGATTAAAGCTCGTGATAAATATAGCACTGCCGTGATAATTAACTCCCTCTATCTCCCTAGAAAATCTGCCACGTTGAATGCTAGTAGAGAACCACATAGAGCACCATAAAGGGAACCACTAACCACCAGACCAGTTTGAATGGATGATAGATTGTACCAGGTCATCCCACTCAATTCAACCGACTGCAATGAAATAGAGGCACCTGAAGTAGCACCAATATCATAACCAAACAGTACAGCTCCAAAGGCTGGGAATTAGCAGCTCAGAGTCCGATTTTGCTGGACGAATTGTTGGCAGATATGGTGGTGTTTGCTATAACAAGAGGTCGATTGGATTTCAAGCCATATTTCTGAAAAGTCAGGAGTACCTTTCAAACAAAATTCTTGATTGATCTGATCTGGAGTTGATTGTAGAGACCATTCATTTGTGGAGCTGTCATCAATACTGTTACCATTTCTTCCATTAACATTGATATTACCTACATCTATTAACCCAGATGTATCAGTTCCTCGAGGTACTCCATGATGAATCCAAGACGAAACAAGTTGATATGATATGTCTTGAGATGTAAATGCATCACTTGATTGAGAACCAAGAGAAAATCCATATTCTCCTGGCATTGTTGAAGAGGGAAGTCCATATGTAGAATTTTGCACAGAAGCTAGAATTCCAAGTTTGGAAGCCTTTTGTGGATAAGGCCGTGCTGATTTGCGTTTCATCCTTGGAGGAGGAACATGTTCTCCATTGCCAGTTTTCTGAACCTACAAAAAGTATTTTTGAGCATGACTACGAATCTGAATAACAGAATTTGAACCAACAAACGCTTCAATCGTCTTCCAGTCCCTATCAAACAGCTGCAAAGATTTGAGGAATTTGTCGTGCTCCAAAAGTAGGTACGCTTTCCAGTGCAAGAGTATGGAAATGTTTGAAAAGCCCAAAATAATCTGCTGCACCCAAAGGTTTTTCACGGAGATCTTCAAACTGGAAATAAGCACAACCATTGGCTCCCAAAAGGAATCTGTAATGTCCGTCCCATGACAACTTCAATAGTTGTTGGAGTGGCCATATATCCATTTATAATTCTTGAAATTTTTCTTTGAGCAGACGAGAAGAATCTTTGCCACAAAAATACAATCCTTTCTGAGCTGAAGTGAGAATTCGATAGTCAGTGGAAGATCCAATCTCATGAACAACACATCGCTCGACCACCTTCATATAAATTATCAGGAGTCCTGTTGGAAGTGGAAACCAAGATAATTCCTTTGTTAAATAAATGTCTAAACATCCGATTCAGGATCAATGCATCTGCCACATCCGTTACCATGAACTCATCAATGCACAACAAAATTGCTTCACTTGAAATATCATTAGCAACAACATCCAAAGGATCACTTAGACCTTTTTGCTTTTGAAGAAGGCGATGTACATCCAACATAAAATAATGGAAGTAAATTCCTTTTTCCTCCAAGATTCAGGAAGTTGCTCATAGAAAATGTCTATTAACATTGTTTTGCCTATGCCTACCCCACCATATAGGTACAAACCACGAACAGGTGACAAAGAAACTTGTGGGTTTATGAATGAGAACAAGTTGTTCAATTTATTAGAATATGTGGATCTTTCCAATCCACAAAATTCAGCTGCATCTACCAGCTCATGATATAATATCTGGAGAGCTATGAGGGTCTCTTCCTGACATGTGTCATGTGCCATGAGTTCTCCTGCTGCTATCCACCTTTCATACTCTATTAGAGGATCCCTATTGTAAGCCTATGCTAATTTCCTTCTCCCCAAGAGGACTTCGACAAATTGAAAAAAAATGAATTTCTTTTTAAGTGATAACAACTTCCATTACTTATAAAGGAAATATGAAAGAATATCTAGGAATTGATTTGCAAGCAACTTCAGCCCACAACATCGCTCTGGAAAAGGAGAAAAACAGAGAAAATACAACAGTAAAAGACAATCCCACTGTCCAAAATACAAAAATCCAAATGGAAAAACCTTTCAATCTAGAGACAGAAATAGGAAAACTAAAGATAGCCATACCATTGTCAGAATTGGATAAACATGATGTCTACAGAGAGAAGATTAGTAGATCACTCCAAGTTTCTGTGAACGAAGATTCAGCTAATATTTTTGATGACCAACCTGAATTAGTTTTTGGACCAGAGGTAAATGGAAAATCAATAGATGGAGGTGTTCCCCATTTTTATGTAAGTCTGAATATACATGATAAAATACTCCACAATGCCATGTTTGATTCTGGCGCTTCTCACAACTTAATGCCTATATCTGCAATGGAGAAGTTGGAACTAGATATTACCAGACCCTACAAAGACTTATTCTCTTTTGACTCCAGCCAGGTCAGGTGTCTAGGATTAATCAAGGATTTATGTGTATCCCTAGTTCAATACCCTACTAAAACTATTTTAATGGATGTAGTGGTAGTTGATATTCCACCAAAATATGGCATGTTATTGTCTAGGTCTTGGGGGGGGGAAATTCAGGGATCATTGCAATTGGACATGTCCTATGCTACTATTTTAGTATTTAGGCAACCAAAGAAGTTATATCGAGAAACTTTGATGAAATATGTAGTGAGCAGTCAAGAGAAACCCCATAATTTCCCCATCTACTCCGTACACTCTGATATGGACTCCTTCATTCTTTACAATGCTGAAATTGATCCTCTAACTGATGTCAAAGCTCTAGCAGCTGAACAACAAGAAATTTCAAATGAAAAATCTACTGCCCATATTCAGGAAATCTCTGAGCACAGTGATACATTAGACAATCAAGACAAACCAGCTGAAACTAGACTCTAATTAGACTCAAAACGTCGATATAAAAATGATGAGCACTGTGGTAAATCCGAACTCTTCTCAGAAACCACCCCACAGTAATCTGCAAACCGAGATATATTTTCCCATAAAGCTAATTACTGGAACTCCTAACACTGACTACAAACATGAAACCCTTTGGTACTTAGAATTTGATGGTTCAGTTAACAAATTAGGAGTAGGAGCTAGAATTTGGGTATATAACCTGCAAAATGATCATGTTGAAGGTCATGCTTACAGGTTAAACTTTAGATGCACCAATAATATCGTCGAATATGAAGCCCTGTTGCTAGGACTTAAATTGGTCAAAAGTTTAGGGGCAATTAGGATATCAATTTTGGGAGACTCTGATTTAATCATTCAACAAATAAAAGGAAACTTCCTCACAATTGATCCCAAACTAAGTGCTTATAGAGGAACAAAAATCAACATTTTCAACACATTTCTTGAAACTCAGCTTACCAAAATTCCAAGGAAACATAATTTGCATGCTCACAGCTTAGCAACATTTCCCAGCACTTGTAAATTATTGTTTGAACCTAATCATCAGTTCACAACGAAGATTAGACATAGGCCATCCAGACCTGATAATGTAAAAAACTGGCAAGTGTTTGATAATGACATTCAAATTAACAATTTCTTGACCCTAGAAGAAGAGTTTTCCACCACAAATATAGACCTTGACACTGTCAGTGAGTTTGATCAAACAAATAAAATACAAACAGACATTTCAGCAGAGAGTGTAAATCAAATGCTTCATCCAACTAAATTCACCAATAAAGAAATGCAAGATTTGAAAGAGATCGATATGGATGAGATCATTGAAGAAGAATCTAAAGTTATTGATTTAAAAGATAATCATTCGCCCAAAGGATTAACTCCCTTGGAAGATTTATTTGATTCTAATGATATCCCAAGGAAACCCAAAATGCAGCCTCTAAAAGCAGATATTGAAGATTGTACCATAGGAACTGAGGAAAATCCTAAAATGATAAAATTGTCCAAAACTTTGCCCCCTGATCAAAAACTTAAATATGTTGAACTGTTCAAAGAATTCCAAGATGTTTTTTCCTGGAGCTATGAAGATCTCAAATCTTATGAAACCTCTATAATTCAACATACGATACCCCTCAAAGAAAATCAGAAACCATTCAAGCAGAAACTCAGAAGAATTAATCCTGTCCTACTCCCCTTAATTGAAAAGGAAATCAAACGGATGTATGAAGCAGGAATAATTGCTCCTATCAGATTTTCAGAGTGGGTGTCCAATTTAATACCCACTAGGAAGAAGACAGGGGAAATTATATTGTATGTTGATATAAGGAATGTGAGTAAGGTTTCTTTGAAAGATAATTACCCCTTGCCCATGATGGATCACATTTTACAAAGGGTAGTAGGTGCCTCTAGGATTTCACTATTAGATGGGTTCTCAGGTTTTAATCAGATTCTGGTTCATCCTGATGACCAAGATAAGACTGCTTTTACAACACCATGGGGAACCTTCAAATATGTTAAAATGCCATTTGGACTTAAGAATGCAGGAGAAACCTTTCAACGAGCAATGGACATAGCTTTTGCAAAGGAGATCCATGATTTCTTGGTCATATATCTAGATGACCTTACTGCGTTTTCCAAATCAGATCAGCAAAACCTAGATCATTTGAGACAAGTTTTTTTAAAGTGTAGAAAGTATGGTATTTCCTTAAATCCTAAGAAGTCATCGTTTGGATTGGAGGAAGGCAAACTGTTAGGCCACATCATCTCCAAAGATGGCATCAGAATTGATCCTGATAGGATACAAGCCATTCTGCAAGTACCTCACCCCCGAAATGTCAAAGAACTGCAAGCTTTCCTAGGGAAGATCAACTTTTTAAGAAGATTCATACCTAATCTCGCTGAATTAATCAGACTGCTGAACAACATGTTAAAGAAGGATTCCAAGGTTAAATGGACAGTAGAAGCCAAACAAGCATTTGAATAAATTAAATTGGCTTTAACTAAAACACCAGTCCTTACAAGTCCAAAGTTTGATAGAGACTTCATGACATTTTCATTTACATCAGAACATACCATTGCTACTGTTTTATTACAAAAAGATGATCAAGGATGTGAAAAACCCATAGCCTTTTTTAGTAAATCACTTAGAGATGCACCTCTAAAATACCCAATCATGGAAAAGCCGGCTTATGCACTTGTCAAAGCTATCAAAGACTTTAGAGTTTACATATTGTACTCCCACGTAATAGCTTATGTACCAAGTGTCGTTGTCAAAGACATCTTCACTCAAGAGGGGATTGAATGCAAATGGGGTAAATGGATAGCTAATATTCTGGAATATGATATTGAAATAAAACTCACAAAGCTTATAAAAGGAAAAGCATTAGCTAAACTCATGATTGAAACAAACTCTCAAGCACTTGATATCAATGAACTGGATAATGATAAGGAGATGGCGACTCCACAGATCAATCAGGCCTTCTTAGAATCACCTTGGTATGCTGATATAATTCATGCATTATTAAACCTGCAAGCTCCTCCAGGGTTATCCAGAACATAGAAAAGGTTTTTGAAAATGAAAGCTTCCAAGTTTTGTATTTTAGATAATGCCTTATTTTGGAAAAATCATGAGGGTATTCTATTGAATTG
>APFE030129000.1:0-33631 GCA_000404065.3 Pinus taeda | reverse complement strand
GCAAAAGTGAGAGAAAGTGCGGAACCAGAGTTACATTGCTTTTTTGATGTCTTTCTCTCATTTCTAAAGCTTGTTTTGAAGAGCTGAGGTTTGAGACTTGCTTAGGAATCTGGTATAGGTGGTGATGGACCTACACCAACTGCAAATAATCAAGGTGATGATATTTTTGTGTAACACCAAGATTTTCACTCTGCAATCTGGTAAGAGGATGGGAAGGAATGTATTGCAAAGTCACACTGCCTTGAGATAACTTAGACTTCTGCGGTGATATGGAAAATCCTTGAAGTTTATGAATTAAAGACTGAACTTCAAGAGGTTCAGGAGTGGATTTATCTGAGATGTTTAGGTCTTCAGCAGTGGTTGTTGTTTTCTCAACTTCTCACTTAGAATTTGGAGATTCAAAATGTGATGGAGAAGTCAGGGGAGATGTTTAGGGTGATTTACTCTCAAAATGGGTTTTAGATTTAGGTTTGCTCGCCATTCATAGTTCAAACCCTCCTTCTAGTGCCAAATATGTTGAAGCCCCGAAAAACAGGATTACAACAAGGGGGATAACCACCCAGTCCGGACCTTGAAAGCGGCTCCTTTTCCATTTGGAATAGTGGCTCCGACTAGGGGTAACAGGACCAATTTCCCAATTTTTTTATTATGGTACACTAAGGGGATGATGTTTTTCTCTTTTGAAAGGTTTATGGGGAGAATGCTTTATTCTAAATCTAATCTAACATGTGTAATTTTATTCTAATGAAGGAAAACATCTAATTCAAACTATCCCGGGAGTAACACTTTGTTTATGCGATCTAGAATAATTTCCAACAGTGATTGGTAATAAAAATAATTCAATCACTACGAGGAAGAATACGTTAAAGATGATTATTTCGTATAAGAAATTAGCTAAAACAATTATGATAAACACATCGCATAATAAGAAATTCATATACTTGACATAAAGGAATAGTTATCACTGTACAAAAGTGTAGAAATTACAACTAAACATTCAGGTTTCCATATATAAACAACTGAAAATAATATATCACTTAGCACATAAGAAAAAAGTATTAAGAGATAAAAGTACCATTGATAATAGGTCTTGCTCATGAGCTTCAGCAATATAGATTTATCTTCAAATAACTCAGATATAAATAAATCTCGTTCCATTCATTTATCAAAACCTCCTCAGAGGCGACAAAAGTTCATGTTCTAAAGAATTGTTTTTGACAAATTTTTGGACCCCTCATAAATGCATGAGGGGGGTTTAAATACTACTCTAATGAAAGCTAAAAATAGTTATTACAAAAATAGATGAGGAGGTTCAAAATGACCATCCTCACTTTAAGCAAAAATGAACTAATAATAAAACTAAAACTAAATCTATGCTAAATCATGTATCTGCTCTTTTAAGTTGCAAATGTCCAACATGGGTTTCAGGAGCATTGGTTGGCCGACATCAGCCTTCAATTGACCTGCGAATATAGAATTAGTGATCACTAGCACTGTCTTCTCAATGGAGGTTATGAGGCACTTCAAAGTCATACATTGGCTATGTGGTTTTACCAAATATTTCCAGTAAGTGTCCCTATTTAACTTGCTTATCTGCTTAATTGACTCTGCCTTCTTTTCCACTATTTGCTTCCATCTTGTTTGCAGCTGATGTGCTTTTGAGAGAAATCCTAGAGTGGTTTCTGATATTAAATTTTCCTTATGCAAGTTTTCGTTGATGTAGTCGATGATGTTACTTGCTGCTATTGTTGTCTCCTCCATCGCATGCTCTGCTTCCTTGAGTTGTGCATCACATTTTTCAAATATCATGTCTTTGTGGGATTCATCAATCCTGGGTAATTCTACACTTTTATCTTCCTCTGGTTTCTGCCAATTCACAAAGTCATAAACTTTCTTAAAAATTAATTCATAATCAAGTCATTTGTCTACAACTTTGTTTGTAATGAAGTCTCTTTTCTTGCAATGGGAATTCCATTGCGAGATTCTTTAGCAAAGCATTTCTTCCTGTTGTAGGAGTTGGTCATTGAGGTAAAGGGCTTCTATGATGAATTCTTCAATTTTAGGGTCGTCCTTATGCAGTTCTATTGTGGCCTGTAACTATTGTCCTTTACTTGCCAAATTGTTTTGGTAACCCAACTGCATTTGTTGGAAGTCCTGTTGTAACTTTGCCAATTGTACTTCTACTTCTCGGCTAACACTAGCCTGTTGTAGTTGTTCCAAAAATAGGATCTTATCCTCCTTTTCTCTTAATAGCATTTGAACTTTTGATGCTTTATCAATGGTTGCAGAAGCATATTCCCCAACAATCTGGGGGAGCCTAGTGAGGTTTTCTGTTGGATAGGTAGTCGGGTCTTGCCAAAGAAAATCTAAAGGTTCAGCCTCTAGATAAAGTACAGTATCTATTTTACATTTCTTTCTTTGTCTCCTGACAACAACCTTATGCTATGGGCTATAAAATACATCCAGAGGGGGAATCTCCTCTATTTTTAGCAGAATTTCGGACAACGGAGCAACAGGAATATGCTCTATCTCTTAAGTACTAATAACCTCTTCTATTATCATCTTTGTGGTTGTCTCCCATGGGTTTGTTAATGGGTCTGCACTCTCTTCCTCGGTGTTGATCAACTCATTAAAATTCTTCCACTCCTTTTCTAGGTCTACTACAATTGGACTTGTTGGCTTTGCGAGGGGAGCAGGAGTCTCAACTTTTTTTGGGGACAAAACTTGTTGGTCAAGCTTTGCTATAGACTGAACTGTATCTTTAACTACTGCTTTGCTTTTGTTGTGATCACTTTTTGACTGCTCATCAGATTTTTTTTGTTGATTCCATCTCAAACTTTGATATAGACTTTTCTTCTCCTGAACTTTCACTTATACTAATACTGGGAGTGGGTTCCCTTATTAGTTCAAGACGCAATTTGTCCAATGGGACATTTGCCAATCTTTGTTCTCTGTAATGGTTAAACTCTTGAAGCTTTGCTTCATCAAAATAAATTTGTACCATATGTAGAATGTCTTTGAGAGAGCGCTTCTGGTGAAAGACATCGTCGAAGATATCATCTTCTTTAGTAAACACTTTTATTTTGACCATTGCTGTAAAATTCTTCATAGTATCCAAGGGATCATATTGCCTCCCTCAGAACTTTGGTAGCTACATACTTAGGATATCATCAACCTCTCTAAAACTGTGTCCCAAATCAAATAATGCGAAGGCCCCACAATCCACAGGGAATTGAGGCTAGATGGCCTTCTTCTTATCCTTGAGTTCTCTGCTCATTCCCCCAACACCACAAGTCTAGTAAGCTATCTCTCGGGCCATAAGTTTGTCATGAACATACAAAGGAAGCACATGAGGGTAAGGAAATGCTCCCAAATACCCTAATGTAGGTGAATAAATCCTCCTCGATCCACCTTCCCATAGGGAGAATGTCAATTTCAGATTTCAGGGAGAATCTTGGAGCATCTATTTTATATAACATTTTATGAATGGGAAGAATTACTCCATGACAAATTTTATAGAAATTTGGGACGAAATTAGATTCCGATAGTTCTTTATGGTAGACTTGAATAGGTAGAGGGTTCTGTACTGTCCATTTCCACACCATGATTGGAAAATCAGAGACGAAACAAATAGCATCCATGACATAGGAAGCTAAAAAGAATGGAGGATAAAACCTCTGAGAAAAACTTCTTTTAGCTCGATAATTCAAAATAGCAGGAGCTAAATTACGCAATAAAATTTGGGCCCAATCCATAATGGTGGCATTGGTGGTCACATCCAGTAAAGGTAACCATTCTGATGAAAACTTATTTATATCCAGCTTCACAAATAGCCTACATAACATTGCAACAACAAAATAATAAGGAGAACTGAGGGAGCCAGTGGCATACATACAATTTTTTTCCTTCTTTAATGGTTCTTCCTTTGCAAACCAATTCTTTCGCACTCTGCCAAATCCTCATTCTCTTTGGTGAATTTTTCCACAAATTTTTTGTTATAACTGGCTTGGGGTTCTGGTAGGTGATAAATACACCTCAAATTACTTAGGGTAAATGACCCCATGACCTCCTAGTTCCATGTCTTGAATTCCCTATCAGATATGTCAGCATGGTTTATAATTCATTTTACCATATCAATGTAAGGGCGTATCTTCGGCCTAGCTACAATATGGTGCAGGAACGAGCATGCAAGCTTCGTTAGTGATTCTTCAAATGGCCCACGTCCATCTGCCGTAACTGTAACCTCCATAAATCTCAGGTTTTCTTCCTCTAATATGCGGTACATGCCTTCCCAAGTAGATATCCCTTTTTCTCTGGTACAAGTTGTGTTTATAAATAACAGAGTCATCTCTAATTTTTTAGATGGAGGAGCTTTCCCTTCCTTTCCCATTACATTTTATGTGTTGTTCTACGTTCTGCTCTGTGTACTGATCCTGAAAATAGTAAGCAAAGAACAGAGATACAATAAGGATGGTGACGAATAATGAACAACAATAAGGTGACGGGAAAGATTTTGATTTTAAAATCATATCAAAGATACCACCTCACGTGAAATAACCCTTTAAACTAGATCTAATTTGATTTTAATAAATATAATCAATGGGCCATTAAGTAAACATTAATGCTCATAACTCTTGCATCAAACGATGGAAAGTAATATTATTGAACTCTGAGCCCTTAGATTTGTGATAAACTGATTTTGCGATTTGCTTTGCAATATCGCAAATCGTGATATCACAAAACCTTTTATTTTTAACAATCATTTTCTTCATCATGCAACTGCGAGATGCGATTTGTGAGAGCTTTATCACATTTCGCAATATCTGGTCGTTTTGTATTAAATAGCATTGTGGTCAATGGAATCTGCGATATGTGATAGGTTTGTAAGACTTGCGATCTCGCATTCTCGCATTCTCGCTACTTTTCCTTTTGAGCTTCTTAGTAAAGGATGCCCACCGCTACCCTTTTTGTGATGTGAAGTGATGCTTATCATTAAAGATTAGGTTTATTAAAGTTTTTCCTAGTACTTCAAACTTTCCTCTTACAAGGGTTTTCCTAGATTTCGTGGTTTGTATAGTGCTTTTCATAAGGAGGCTTAAACAATTATAACGTTTTTCATGCACATGAAGCGTGAAAAGGTAGGAATTCATATTTTTTGGGAATTTTGCATTGATATCATGTTTTATTGAAACAAAAGACAATCTTAAGTGCTAAGTTTGGATTTTTTAGAAGGGTCCCCATTTATTAATGTTATTTCTAACACTAATAAAAAGGGGGTTGTTGATGGTAACAACATGTCCTTATCCTCTATCTAATGCATTGAACTTCTTAAGTGGTGCACCATTCTCCTTTTTATTTGTACTTTGTGGCCTTGCTCACTTTTTATCCCATTTTCCTCTGTTCTTTACATCACCTCTCTAGTCTGACTTAGTCTTAGTTTTGTGCTTTGATTTTTCATAGTAATGTCTTCGATTTCGAATGGCCTCCTCCAATGATCTAGGTTCATCAAACTCAATCATGTCTTTGAATGCAACCAATAATCCACTAATGAACCTTTGAAGCTTAGCCTTATCCTCTGTTAGGTAAGGGACATACCTTAGTAACTCCAAGAACCTACTAGTGTACTTATCATCTGTCATGGAACCCATCTTTAGCTCATAAAATTATTTTTCCTTGTCATAAAAGTACCTTTCTAACAAGTAATTCTTTTTAAATAGCTACTCAAACTCACTCCAAGGCAAATATTCATCATGAATACCTCTGACATTCTTCACATATTCCTACCAAATGTTCACTTTACCTTTGAGATTGAAGATAGCTACTCTAGCTTTCATGTTCTCCTAGTACTCATGCAACCTAAAGAACTTCCTCATGCCAAGAAACCATGCCTCTACATCCTATGGTTTCTTCATTTCCCCATAAAATGTAGGTGGCTTTGCTTTTTTTAATTCATCCAGAAAATACCCCCTATCACTCCTTTAAGGACAATACCAATGATGATCATAGTTCCTATCTGAATCAGAACTAGAATCATACATGTATCTATCCCTTCTCCTCTTCGAAGTGTCCAATAATCTGCCATCTCGAATGGTGTCAGACCAATCTGACATGTGTCTTCTATGAGACATGCTACCATATGCCCCATTAATTTTTTCCTTCTACTCATGACTGATCTAAAGTAGTCCTTATTGCTGCAAATTCGACAAGCTCTAAAGTATGACTACATTTACCTTTGCTAACTTTTCATGTGACTGCATGATTCTGTCATTATCTTCCTTACAAATCCCTATTTCCTCCTTTAAACTTCTCAATGTAACTTCCAAATCAGAGGGGTTCCCAACACCATAATACTCTTCGGATTCGTATGGATAGTCTCTATAGTCAACCATCTTGTTACCCATTTGATATTTCTTCCTGCAAGACATAGTATGTCAGATAAACGAATCGCAATAATTCACATACCTTAGCATAACTTGGGGAGGATACATTGTCTGTATGATTACCAAATCATCATGATACATGTATAACATAATCATAACAACATATAGACATACACCAATAAATGTATTAACACATAAACATCACTCTAACTAGGATCCAATCATCAATGAAAGGCCATATCAACAATGCATGATATGACCTCGTGCATGACAACAATAATGATTCCATTGTACACATTGTCACATGCAAGCAATAGTATGCACAAGCAATTCCGAACCAACTACAAATATGCATAACCGCATGTAGTCGAACATACTTGATCAGTTCTTGTAATCAACCTACAATATTGATGCATGTAATCAAAATATTCAAAAATGTAACCTAACATACAACGATGTAAGTAGGTACCAGGAAATCAACATGTAAGCGACATATAATCCATACACAGTCAGTCACATACTCATTTCAAATAAATTTCATGACATCAATAACAAATTCTTCATGATAACCATACTACAACCCTAATCCTGTTGAGATTGCAACAAGATGATGGAGCTTAGTGAAAAGAGTCTCCTTCACTAAGTGGGCCCGCATGCTATTTTTGGCGCAAGTCTATTTTTAGACTATGTCTATTTTTAGACATATGGATCATGTCTATGGATGGCAGGTTGCTGTTTATGGATGATTGATCAAGTTGGAAAAATAGATGGACTTCTATTTTTGATGAAAGTGTGAGTGATCACATTGTGAGTGATCACATTGTGAGTGATCAAGTCTATTTTTAGACTGGCTGTCAAAAATAGAAAAGTCAAATATTATTATCTCACAATAATATTTGGACTATAAACTTTGTCTTATTCTCTTGGAGCACTTCAGTTCGAGCTACGGATGTGGCACATGCAATTGCATGAAGGAAATATGTGGTTCTTATGGGTTAGTTGGATATTTGCATGCATGACTTCAGTTAGAAATCAAGTGAGTTGAGTTTAGTGGACTGGAGGTGCAGTTGATGGAGTTGTGTTCAGTTTAGCTTTGTTAAACTGGTTGTATTTAGTCTAACTGGCGAATAGACTAGAGATGAGTTGGTTGAATTAGTTATTAATTAATTCACAAGTTATTAACTCATAATACAACTAATGAATACTTCAGTTAACTCAGTTGCATGTCAGTGCATGTTCAGTTCAGCAGGGACAGGTGTTAGAAAATCAGATTGCTATCAGTTGTGACTATAGTTGTGCATCAGATCTTGCACAATCAGGGGATTGAGTATGCCAATGAGTTTGCCCACATTGTAGCTTGTTCTCACGTGATTAAGCCAAGGAAAGACGTGGCTGCCTTGGAATTATCACCGGTTCTTTTGCAGGATTGAGCAGCGGAGGCAGGCAAGCAGCGAAGGAGATTTGAGCCAGTGATTGATTCAGATCTGAGTTGTATTGTGTGTAACAGAGGTGGAGATAATTGTGAGAAGTATTATGCTGTGTAATTTTACATGACTCAATCATTAATATACAGATAGTTGGGGTTTTTAGCGAGATGCTTTCCCCGGGATACATACTGTGTTAATGTGTGAATGCTCTTGATGTTTTATTGTTATTGATGCTACTATATTGATGATCAATGTAGAGGAGCTTATGTATTGTGTATGTTTTCCGCAATAGTATATGATCAGGACAATCTCTGTTGAATATGTGTTAAATTATTCAAAATTTCTACACTGTAGATGCTCACAAATGAGGTTTCTTGATAGCCAAACTTTGTGAAACTCTCTGGAAGGGTGTTAGGGACTCCTTAGACCCTCTTTGAACCTTCCCAACCTTTTCCAAGCATTTCTCCTCCTTGATCCACCCTTGCACAATAAAGAGTAGTGAAAGCATATGCATGATAATTTTGACAACTTATTCAAAAATAGAAAAAGATGTTTTCTTTAGATAGTGATAACTTAGACACATGCATTTTACCTTCCAAAAAGTATTGGCATCTATTTCAGTAGCTTGCATCCTCTTTTTTGCATCAGTAGGGCTAGCTGGTAAAAATAGGGTTTGCTAGGGTTTGCATTTCCTTTCCACTTTTCATCTCTTTTCGTAAATAGATTAGCTTCCTTTGAGACAGCTTTCATCCATCAATTAAAAAGCTTCTTCTAAGAGCTAATAGAAGTTGGTTTAAGCTCCTAGTGGACTTGTGCCAGCTGACCAAGTGACAGCTGCGGGAAGAGCTAGTACTTGTGCATACAGCACCATCGCTTCCAAGTTTGTTATGAACAACCGGGTTGATAAAATTAAAGAAGGGAGTCCTGGGAGATGCAGCATTATTGCTGCAATACTCGGGCCCACCACTTGTCTCGGTCTTTGTCGAGTGATACATCAACAAGTCCACAAGTTGATTCCACAATCCTCTGCCGCATTGGATGCACTCCTAAAAAAACTTCAAACTTCTAAGGGGAGCACCCACGAAGGCCACACAATCTAGGTTGATGTTATTTAACATAGCATTTTAATGAGAACTCTGATACCACATAACAAAATTGGAAACCAATTTAACTGTATATTAAAAATTGATGTCTAAGAATGACATACATAGTGTACATACTAATATAATAGGTAAACAATTGATTCAATTTTTTTTTTAGACTCCAACAACTACTCACCATAACACACAAACCCAAAATTAATAAGGAGGATTAAGTTTCTAACAAATTTTACATTAAGCCAACTATCTAATATATATATATATATATATATATATATATATATATATATATATATATATATATATATATATATATATATAATATATATATAGTTAGTTAGTTAGTTAGTTGTTTCTTTGAATTAAGATGGCTGAGTGGATCCATGAAATGTATATTTTCAACCCAATGGCCATGGCTACAGTTGGAAAATGTAATTCCTACCTATCTCAGTTGTAACCTTCTATGTAAAAGAGTTTGCTACTATTCTATAGGAGTGGATGTGGAATAATATATTATAATATATATATATATATATAATATATATATGTATATATATATGTGTGTGTGTGTGTGTGTGTGTGTGTGTTTGTGTGTGTGTGTCTTTAGTTTGGTGTGTGGTTGATATATTCTCTCAACCAAATGATTTTGTGTCAAAGATAATTTCCCTATCTTGAGACAACACTTCTTGTATATATGTAATATCGTAATTGATCAATGTATACAGTTTTGCACTATCAAATTTTATCTTGGTATCAGAGCCTATTTGGGCTTGGTCCTGGGCCAAGGGAAATAGATTGTTTGTTTGTTCATCTTTTTCTTTTTGCTTTTTGGTTTTCCCATCCTTGAATCATTATAGTAGGAGCCCTCATAAGAGAATCGGATCGGAGGCAGCGTTTCTCGGTGGAATGATATTCTCCCTTCTTTCATGATAAGAAAAATCTCCTGAGGGATCTGTGCTTAGAGTGGTTGAGTGATTTGTCGATGATTTTTTAGTTTTGGATGTGTTTGGGGTGAGTGATGAGACACACAGCCACATTGTGGAGTGCAAGGGTGGTAGACTCGCGAAGTGTGGGGGATTTGGTTTATGCAGTGAGTGTGGATAGCTCAATTGAAGAGCTCTCTGGACAAGATGTAGGTCTTGAAGATTGATATCGAGACAAGTAGTCATTAAGGGAGAGTGTTAGAAAATGTAATTCCTACATGTCTCAATTGTGACTTTTTATGTAAAAGAGTTTGTTCCTATTCTATAGGAGTGGTTATATTTATATGTCCCTACTTTGGTGTGTGGTTGAGATATTCTCTCAACCAATTAATTGAGTGTCTAAGATAATTTCCCTATCTTGAAACAACACTTCTTGTATATATAATATCATAATTGATCAATGTATATAATTTTGCACTATCGAATTTTATCTCCTACCGTTTTATCGACTGAAATATATTATAGTATTCTCTTCCTCTACCTCTAAAAACAGAGATTCCTCAGATTATTAATGACTTTCATCTTGTTTCCAGAAGTGCTATTAAAGCATGTGACAGTTCTAATAGAAAACATAAATTTGGGATTTATGCATTTGCACACATATATAGACTACTAAAGGAAGTCAAATAAATAGGAAAGTGCTACATTTTTCAATTCATAGTTTCAATGGCTTCCTGGCAGGTTTTTGATGGTGTTGAAATTCATAGCGCCCATCGATATCTTTTTAACCAATTATAAAGACAATATAAATAACAGGACCGATCAGCACGGTGGTACATTGGAGAACCGGTGCAGGTTTTCTCTCCAAATTGTTGAATCAGTTGCAAATGAAATTGGAGCAGAGCCCGTAGGAATACGACTCTCTCCATTTGCTGGTTATCTAGAATATAGTGACTCAGACCCTGAAGCGCTTGGGCTTTACATGGTGGATGCCTTGAATAAATACAATATCCTATATGTCCACTTTGTAGAGCCCAGAATGGTAACTTCATTTGAACTTGTTACAACAAACAAGTGTCTATTTCCAATGAGGAAGGAATTTAAAGGACTATTCTTGGTTGGAGGCGGTTATGGTAGACAAGATGGAAATGAAGCAATTGCAAATGGTAAGGCTAATCTTATAGTATATGGTCCACATTTTCTGCCCAGTCTAGATTTGCCTAAAAGATTTGAGTTAAATGGAACAAAAACACGTTTTACATATCAGACCATGTTGTTGGCTACATAGACTATCCATTCCAGGAGTGAAGTAAAATATAAAACCCACCCTTGTTGCTATTATTTTCCAGGCATCTTCCAGATAAACATGTTCGAGTACTTCGAAGCAACAAAAATAATTCTACATTTTTCCTACTTGTTTCCTGGTCCTTGCCCTCAATATGGGATATAGGTATCTACCTTGCAGACTATGTAAGGTGGGGAATATTTAACTACCCTTCAAAGCCATAAAAAAGTTGTCGACGTTTTGTCCATTTGTTCCGTTGCCATGGATATTGCCTAGATCGTGCAAAGGCTAATAATATTTAACCTTCTTTTAAGGTATATTATGTTTAATATATTGATCATTGGAATGTGAAGAATACTTAAAATTTTCTAATTGGTGGAAACTTCCAATATCATAAAGAAAATTTTTAGGTTTAATAAACATTAAATAACATATGAGTGGAGTAAAATAGTTCTATATTTTATTGATAAAATAAACCATATAAGTGATATTATTGTCCACACTTATTTCATTATCTTTTTACTCTATTATTTTTTTTTAAAGTTGATTTCTTTTAATTACTATCTATCAATCTATGAATAACCTAATTGATAACCTAATTTCTTGTTATGGGCAAGAATGTTAGTAACTTAATTTCTAGTCGTGGGAAATAATACTTAATTTTTTAATATGATGCATATTTTTTTCTATGAACTATAGTAAGTTATTGGAAATTCAATAGCATGCTTTTCCTCTCTTTCTTTATTTTGATAGATAATAGGTAATTCATCTATAATGTAATAGTTTCGCTTGATTGTTGCATCATAAATAGCTTTTCATAGTATTTGAGGTATAATCAAAGTCTTTTTTTGGGATTAAGGTATACCATAAAACTAGGAAACATTAATTTATGCTAGTAACCATACAAGAGACTATGTTTATATCATGAAGCTATAATGTGCTATGTATATACTTAGAAAGTAGGAATCAAGATATCTTCAACAATATTTAGAAGAAACTACTTCATGTGAATCCATAATGATGACTCACCCCAAAGGTTGAGGTGGGTGCCTACGTGGCAACTGGCCCGCGTGATCCCTTCCCGCCCTCCTATGCAACTGGGGTTTTGGTGAGGTTTTAATGGTGCAATAACTCTGCCACCTTCTCAAGGTGATCTTGATTGTTGTGCTATGATTCTATGGCACGGGTCTTTGATTGTAGCTTGGTCATTGTTACCATTGGTTTTGCTCTACTCCTCCATGCCCTTACATGGTTCCTTCCGCCTATTGTAATGACCTTCTGCCTTCCTTCGTCTGCTAGTTTCGGTCTCGGCTATGGTTCTATGTTACTGGGTAGTGTAAGGATGTTGTTTCAACGAATTTGGTGGCTGCTTCTTGCGTGGTTTCATGAAACAATGCCGGGCCTTGTGGCCATCTTGTGTATGCGGTGTTTTCTCTGTAATTTTCAATCAGTTTGCTGCAATTCTAGTTTGTATCTACTGCGTTTGTTTGTGACTATGGTGCGTGTTCTTGCCAGGTCCTTAGCTCGACTTCCCTGGTGACAGTTTGGCTCTGACACGAGGTAACCTCTTTGTTCTGATTCCAGGCTCCCTCTTTGACTTTCTTCTGCTAACAACTCCGCTCCTTATGAGCAGCTGGGGTTTCGTGGCTCTGTGGCCATGGCTTGAATGTTGATGGTCTTGGGTTTGGCTATGGAACCTACTCTCCACTTCAAGTAACCTTCAGTGTACTCATCATTACCCTTCTCTCAATTTGTTCTCCATTTCAATGGTTATGCTGCCTCTTTAATCGTTGTTTTTCGACTGTGCAAGTGGTTCGCTCCTTTGTGGTGGCGGCAAGGGTTTGGTCCTTAGTGATTTCTATTTCTTCACTCTTTCGTTCTTGTCTCCCCTTGAACTGGGTAGGGTCCTTCATGTTTAACTTATACAGTTCTGTAGGTTGGTTTTGTGAAGGTGTAGTCTCTCTTTTTGTTGGCCCTTGTTTCTATCTGTCCGTCGAAAATTCTGCGTCATTAATTTGTTCGTTGGGTCCGTGGCTCTACGAAGATTTTGGTTGAGAACTTGAATGTGATTTTCTACAGTTCAGCTCTAGTTCTTGAGCGTGGTCCCATCTTTGTTTGTTTAGTTAGTCTTGGGTCATAGAAACCCTTCTTGGTCTGCAATGAAATATCTGAGGATTGTTTTGGCGATTGTATATTTTTTGGAAGGCACTATGCCTTATGTTTTGAACCTGTGTTGGGTTACAAGATGTTCTCTCTGACTATAAGAAATTTTTATGCAAATATACGTATATTTATAGAAATGGTAAATCTTCTACTTGTAAGGATTTCAATGATTTGCTTTCGTAAAGTGCTTGAATGAATTCGCTTGCAGTGTTTAGTTGCTTGATGTGATGCACAGTCTCATTAACAGTCCCTCAATTCATGTAATTAGTTTCGTACACAGTATCAGTCATTCATAATAACAACTATTGGATACCTGAAATGCTTCTCTTTGTAGAATTGAGACTTCTGTGATTCATCATAGTTATACGAAGAGCTTCAGTGTAAATCACATGAAAGAGACCTTTGTCGACGCGTTTCGAACCAACCAGTGTGGTTCATCGTCAGGACAAGTTGAAGATCAGATCGGTAGCCCGAATTAACCGGCATTCTCGTATCTAGAGCGATAAGGAAGTCGACTGTTCAAGTTTTCCTGGTCGGAGCGATATCATCTCTGAGGACAAGGTCAATCCACTCATCCTATTACGTAACCGGACGTCCCAGGTGGAGGAATCTGCTGATAAGCGTTGTGTCTTGCCATCTGGAAGGTTCACGCAGGCCGGAGATGACGTGGGCGCAGTTAGAATGGCACACGCTGATTCCGCTTTTAATTATTCATCTCCCAGGTTTGAAGATCAGGCAGCGCTCTCCTGTTTGGCCGGGGGTTCTCCGTATGGTAGCAGCAACACCACCGTAACTTGCCCGGAAGAAATAAATAACATACGACATACCTGCAGCATCGAGGTGGACAGCATTAGCGATAACCATATGGATTCCTTTGAGGTAAGTTTAAGTCCTAATTTAGGCGCAAGTTTAAACCCTATTATAAAAAACAAATCAAAGAGCAGCAATATTATAGTTTCATATAAAAAATATAAGGACTCTTTCGATAATGGGAACAACTACAATAAGTACTATAATGAAAGCTTTATAAATAAAGATAGTATGACTAGTGTAGATAACTATAATAAAGATATTACTAATGGGAATAAAATAAATAAGGATAATTTAGATAAAGAAAATAATAATGATATCGCTAAAATGAATAAAGATATTATTAATATTACTAATGGGAATAAATCTTATATAAATAAAGATATTTTATATGAAGACAATAATAATATCATTACTATTATGAATAAAGATATTATTAGGATTAGTGTAGATAATAATAACAATAATGATATTACTAATGGGAATAAATCTTATATAAATAAGGACATTTTATATAAAGACAATAGTAATGATATTACTAATATGAATAAGTCATATATTAATAATAACAAGGATATTAAGATTCCTATTAATAATAACTTTAATAATAAGGGGATTAATAATATTAGTACTAATGATGATAATGGAGTTGATTCTAATAGGAATATGGTTTGTCTAGATGACAAGGCGGGTCCTGTCGATATCTTTGAGCACAAGGACCCCTGCAAAAAGGTCTCTCTTCCCTCATCTTCGCAGAATAGTAAGGTTGTTAACCTTTCAAACTATTCCTTCCCCCCTTCAGTTTTTGGTCTGTTAAGCAAGGGCTTAAACTTTGCCCTTGCTCCTAGAAAAATCCCGGTAGATGACATTATTTGTGACGTGGAGCACGGAATTAAAGATCTGCCGGATAATATTAAGGACACCATCAGACAAGATTGTGTTGTGGTCCTTAGAAAGGCTAAACCTCCTCGAAGGAACCTCAGTAAGGAGGAGTTCGATGCCCTAAAGTCCTTAAATTAGAATGAAGATATAGTGGTCCTTAAAGCGGACAAAGGAGGGGCTACGGTAATCCTCAACAAAGAGGATTACCGTAGGAAGATGTTAGATCATCTTCACAACAGTGGCAGTTACAAAAAGCTTGCCAAGAACCCTCTGAAGAAAATCTCTAAGACAGTGGCTCAAGCCATCAAGTCTAGCAGCTCTGTGGGTGCCCTATCCCGTAAGCTCATTGAGAACAATCCCATCGCTCCTAGAATCTATGGGTTGCTTAAAATTCACAAGGAAGGGGTCCCTCTGAGACCGATTGTCAACACGATCGGGGGTCCGACCTACCTTCTAGCCAAGTATCTGGCTCTTAAGCTTAAGCCCCTAGTAGGCCGTACTAAGTCCTTCGTGAAGGACTCTGCATCCTTCATCTCGGAGCTCAAGGATATTAGGCTGGACCCTGAGGACATTCTTGTCAGCTTTGATGTGGTCTCCCTGTACACGTGCATTCCTATTAAAGAGGCCATGGAAGTGATCTATCGCCTAACAGATCCGGACACCGCGCATCTGGTTGAGGTTTGTCTCACTTCCACATTCTTCTGTTTCGAGGGTGAGTTCTTCGAGCAGACTTGTGGGGTTGCTATGGGTTCCCCCCTCTCCCCGATCGTGGCGAATCTTTTTATGGAAGATTTCGAGGCCAAGGCTCTTGCCTCGGCTCGTCTCCCTCCTAAGATGTGGAAAAGATATGTAGATGACACTAATGTCATCTGGTCCCATGGCCATGAGGAGCTGGATTGTTTCCTGGATCACCTCAACTGCCAGTCCTCAGCTATTCAGTTCACCATGGAAAAAGAGGTCAATGGCAGCCTCCCTTTCCTGGATATTCTTATCTCTAGGAAGAAGGACGGCTCTCTCTCCCACGCAGTGTTCCGTAAGAAAACACACACAGAGCAGTATCTTCATGCCGATTCCCATCATTTCCCTGCTCAAAAGATGGGAGTTCTTAACACTCTGGCCACGCGTGCCCTCAGGATTTCAGATAATGAAAACCTGGATAGAGAGAGATCCCACCTCCTTGATGTCTTTGTGGAAAACGGATATAGTATACACCTGGGTCGGAAGGCTTTCCATAGGGCCTCTAAAAATGCGTTGATTAAGAAAGGGCCTAAGGAGCGCCATCTAGGTGTCCATCTTCCCTATATCCAAGGGACCACAGACAGAATTGCGCGAATCCTTAGAAAGTTTGATATTCCCTCCACCTTTAGGCCCCTTAGAACCATCCGTAATTCCCTGCGGTCGGTAAAAGATCCTGTTAACCCCAAAGATATGAAGGGGGTTTATCTAATTCCTTGCTCCTGTGGGACGCCCTATATAGGGGAAACAGGGCGCTCCATCCAACAAAGAATTTGCGAGCATGCAGCCGACCTGAGGCATGGAAGAACTAAGTCCTCAGCCCTAGCAGAGCATGTGGACAAAACTAATCATCAGGTCTGCATCGAGGAGGCCAAAGTCATTGCCAGGGTGGATCGGTTCCATCATCGCAAGTTAAGGGAAGCTATTGAAATTGAACGAAGACCCAACAATCTCAACAGAGATGATGGGTGGAAGGTCAGTAGAAGTTGGATCCCCGCTCTGTCATCTTAGGATGCTTTCTTCTAGGTCGGTCAGTTTTTTCTATTCGAGTTCACTATTATTAGTAATATATATTCATCTATCCCCCTTATTGATTTTTTCCGGTTTTTGATGAAGGTCCTTTTCCTGGTTTGTTAGCATTTAGTTTTCTCATAGCGTCATTATTATTGGGGTATCTATATTAAGATGTATTTAGGTTATTGTCATTTTGTTTCTATTTGGGATTTCTTCCATTGTGTGAGTTATTTTCAGCTCCTTAATCTAGCAGTAATAAGTACGGCCTTTCTAGTTTTTAAAAATAACATATATATAATTCATGTATTTTAATGTGATAATATAATTAGTCATGATTGGATGGGGAAATTATTAAATGAATATAGATTACTTAATAATTGATTAAATTAATTATAAAATTATACCTTAATAAAGGATATAATTCATCTATTTGGCTTCAATTGGACCTTAATTAATAACTAAATATATGATGTACCAATATTAGGTGAGTTAGTTTCTTTTTTGGTACATAGACATACATTTATTAGTAATATGTCTAGAATATTATTTATAATAATATTATTAGAATAGTAAATTATTAATTTATTTAATAAATATAAATTATTAAATTAATTATAAAATATATTAATTGGGCCATTAGGTATAAATTGTTAAATTATAATATAAATACTATTATTATTAAATGAATATACGATATACTATACTAAGGTTATTATTTTAATATAAATAAATATAAATTCTTAAATTGATTATAAAATATATTAATTGGGCCATTAGGTATAAATGATAAATTAAGAATAAAAAATATTATTATTAAATATACCAAGGATATTATTTTAATATAAATTAGTTAAGCTTTTGGAATTTATATATATAACAAATGAATACTCTATTATATAAATTACCGAATTTAACTATTTCCTAGAATAAAAATAAATAAAAATATAACGGGAATATTATTGGTCTGACTTGGGTCATTAGGTCAAAATTATTCGTTGGCAATATAGCCGTTGGAGTCTCTGGATACACTATTTAAACGTGCTAAGCTGGATCTGATCTTCAACTTGTCCTGACGATGAACCACACTGGTTGGTTCGAAACGCGTCGACAAAGGTCTCTTTCATGTGATTTACGCCGAAGCTCTTCGTATAACTATGCTTCTCTTTACTGTTTTAAAATGTTTAGTCAAAGGTTTACATTATCTGGTGTCTATTCTCATTTTTGGCAGCAACCCTTGGTTCATCTTTTGATTGTATATTTAAGCTACTGGTAGCCTCATTCAGTTGAGGAACTACCTACAGTTGCAATTTGTAGTTACATTCCCTTGTGATATTATTCAAGTATTAATATATTAAGACCATTCCCTAATATATTTACTTTCAAAAATAAAAATTAACGACATTAGCTGTAACAAACGTCTTGAAAAGAAATAAAAATAAAAATAAACAGAAAAGTAAATTTTAAAAGAATGCCTAAAACAGCATGTCCATCTGTCGCCTCCCTAATTAGATGCTCCTACATCAGGCTCTCGGGGTGAATGAAACTCATGGCTCTTGTCCATGAGCTTTTTAATTGAATACCAGGCCAATTGAATTTGTCCAGCATCCAACCAGGAACTATCCTCAATTGGACAGTCCTTTTACTTAACCAAGTACTGTAAGTATTCCTTTCGGCGTGTCCACCTAGCTACTTGAGTGTCCAGTATTTGGTCAATCTCCAAAGGCTTGGCTGGGGGCATCTATCTGATCCATGTCTTTTCCTCTTCATCTCCCTGGGTGTCTCGTGTGTGTCCTGTCGAACTGTCCTCCGTATTAGCATAAATATAAGGGTATAGGTCTGCCACATTGAAAATGGGTGAGATCCCAATACCTAGGGGTAATTGCAGTTCATATGCATTGGCAGAGAATTTCTGTAGTATCCAACAAGGCCCTCTATTTTTCATTTTAAGCTTTTTATATTCTCCTTTAGGAAACCTCTCCTTTCGTAAGTGTGCCAGTACCAGGTATCCTACATTAAATTGCACTTCCCGTCGTTTTAAATCTACCTTCTGCTTATATCTTTGGCTATTATTCTGCAATTTAGCTTTCAGTTGTTCGTGAAGATCGTTAATCATTTTGGCGAAATCTTCTTTGTTAGCACTCCTCCGTTCCAACCAACCCAAATCTCGTAACTCGTGCACTCCATGGGGTGCATGCCATATAGGATTTGGAAAGGGCTTTTGCCTATACTCCTGTTGGGTGAATCGTTATGAGCGAACTCCACTTGTGCAAGTATGTGATCCCACTGTCATAAATTCTCTCCAACTAGACTATGTAGTAGATTCCCCAGACTTCGGTTTGCTAACTCAGTTTTTCCGTCGATATGTGGATGATAAGCTGAGCTGAAGTTCAGTCTAGTATCTAATTTTTTTGACAAAGTCCACCAAAAATGGCCCGTAAACATCACGTCCCTATCTGAAATAATAGACTTTGGTAAGCCATGCAGTCTGACGATTTCTCTAAAGAATAAATGGGCTACATGCATGCCATCATTGGTATTTTTACAAGGAATAAAATGTTCCATCTTAGTAAAGTGATCCACTACTAACATGATCAAGTCGTATCCTTTCTGTGTCCTCAGCAAACCCAAAGCAAAGTCTTAACTGACTAAATCCCATGGTGTATCCGGAATAGGTAGGGGCATGTAAAGTCTTGTATTTTGACTGTCCCTTGGCCTGATAACACATCTTACATCTAGCTACATACTGTTGTATGTCTCGCCATATCTTTGGCCAATAATAGAAATGACTTACCTGGTCCAAAGTCTTGTCTACACCAAAATGTCTAGCTAGACCACCACTATGTTTCTCCTGAATTAAGTTCTCCCTCATCAAACATTCTAGAATATACAATTGTCCTCCCTTAAACAACAATCCTTCCTGTATGTTATAATCTAACCACAAGATGTTGTCTCTCAACAACAGATTCTCGGAAGCTTCATATGCTTCCCGAATATCTGCATCTGTCTCATATAGATCTTTGAGATGCTCAAATCCCAACACATGTACTCTACTTTCGTGTAAAATCAAATTTCTTCTGGTTAACGCATCTGCCACTTTGTTGGCTTGTTCACTAATGTGTTTCAACACAAACATGAAACTTCAGAGATATTCCACCCACTTCGCATGTTTATGATTTAGCTTATGCTGCTGCATGACATATTGCAAAGCAGAATTGTCTGAAAACATAACAAATTCATTTCCCAACAAGTAGTGTCTCCAATGTTTCAACACTTGCAGCACTGCATAGAATTCCTTATCATAGGATGTATATTTTTGTATACTCTCATTTAATTTCTCTCTAAAATAGGCCATTGGTTTATCCTCTTGACTCAGTACCGCTCCAATGGCTGTCCCACTAGCAACGCTACGAACTTGAAAAAGTTTGTTGAAATCTAGTAACCTCAAAATGGGTATTTCAGTGATCTTCCTTTTCAGCAGCTGAAAGCTCTTTCCAGTCGACTCAGTCCAATGAAAAGGTTGATTTGCTTTCTTGACAATGTCCACCATGGGTGCACAAATCCCACTAAAATCTTTTATAAACTTCCGGTAAAAGCTTGTCAGCCCAAGAAAGATCTGTACTTCAAATAAACTTTTTGGGGATGGCTTGCTAACTATGGCTGTAACCTTTTCTAGATCCATCTTCAACTCATTCTCTAAAATGAAAAATCCCAAATAAATCAACTCATTCTTACAGAATGTACATTTCTTCAAATTCAGCAGCAATTTATTCTGCTGTAATTTTTCCAAGACACACGTGATGTGTCAGAAATGCTCTTCCCTAGTCTTACTGAAAATAAGGATATCATCCAGATACACAATAACGAACTTCCCGATATATTCTTTAAACATATCGTTCATTAAGCTTATGAATGTGCTGGGTGCATTGCTCGATCCAAATGGCATGACCAGCCATTCATATAGGCCCTCATTGGTTTTGAAAGCAGTCTTCCACTCATCTCCTTCTCGAATCTGTATCTGATGATAACTTCTTTTTAAATCAATCTTTGAAAAATATGTTGCTCCACTCAAGAAGTCCGTCATATCATCCATTCATGGTAAAGTAAACCTTTATCTAATGGTAATCTTATTGATTGCTCGAGATTCGGTACATATCCGCCACTCTCCTCCTTTCTTGGGAGCTAAGACTATTGGAACTACACATGGAATTAAACTTTCCCGAATCAACCCTTTGTCCAACAACTCCCGTATGTGTTTCCTAATCTCCTCATTATCCTTTGAACTCATTTGATAAGCATCTTTGTTGGGTAAACTAGCTCCTGGGATGAAATCAAGCTGGTGGCTGATACTCCGTTTTGGGGGTAACTTATCTGGAAAATCATCTACTACTATATCATTGAATTCCTGTAACATATCTTGAATTTCCTATGATAAATCCTTAATTTTAGTATGAATAAACACTTCCTCGACCTCTGCACAATTGCAAACTTTATTTCATCATCTCCAATCTACTGTAGGAACTCTTTTCGCCCTAATAATAGCGCCTTTGTCCCACTGCTCTCTGTCATGTCCTGGGTACCAATGTATGCTTGATCCCATCTTTCGCAAGCTTATAACAATTTGTCTTCGCATCGTGCTCTACCTTTCTGTCATACTTCCATCATATACCTAGCAGTATATGGCACACATCCATCATCATGATGTCACATGTCACCTTATCCTTATACCTGCCAATATGAAATTCTACTTCACACTGCTCATCAACCAGCATTTGATGCCCTTTTTGTAACCAAGACACCCAGTATGGGGTTGGGTGTTTCAGTATTTTTAAACCAAATTTCTCTACCATCTTTGTGGGTACCAGGTTATCAATACTCCCACTGTCAATGATTAGTTCACAGCACTTCCCATGTGACTTACACATAGTCCAGAATAGGGCTTTCCATTGTGTCTGGTTAGCTAAATTTTTAGGTGACTTCAACAAGACTTTGTTAAACACCAAGGCCTCTCTTGTTTCAGGCATGTTCTCCACTTCTTGAGGTGGGGCATCAGCTTCCTATAGTTGAGCAACATATGCTCCTCTTTGTTCTGTTTGATCACTTTCAGGACAGTCAAAAGATTGGTGTCCCCATTTGTGACACTTGTAACACTGATAGGCATTCCCTCTGCCTCTCTCGTTACCTATCCCTCACTGGTAAGGCCTTACCCCTCTAGTGTTACCTTCTTTATTAGTTGACCCTGTATTTTTCGAACTATTGCCTTCCTCACTGTTGCTGGCAGTTCTGCCTCTGCAAAAGGACTGTCCCCTTCCTTAGCCAGATCCACATCCTCTCCTGGCATTCTGTTTCCTGGTGATCTTCTTCTCTGCTTTTAAAGCACTTTGATATGCTTCTTCTATAGATTTTGGAGAGACAATACTGATCTCATCAGGTATCTCCATCCGTAATCCATCCACGAACCTTGTTGTCTTTTTTCGGGTATCTTCAACATAACCCGCTCGTAGATTCACTCTATAAAATTCTTCCGTATATTCCTTCACATTCATTGCTCTTTGCTTCAGGTTCTATACTTGTCTATATAGAGCAATCTAATAGTCTTTAGGTAAAAACATACCTTTCATCTTGGTGATTCTGGTCCACTTTTTAATTGGTGGCTTATTTGATCTCCTTCACTCTGCTTGCACACTGTCCCACCAGGGTGCTGCATGCCCCTTCAATTTTGTAGCTACAAATTTGACCCTCCTATCCTTACTAATTTCTTCACATTCGAAGTACTTTTCCAACTCGCTAATCTAGTCCAATAATACTTTAGTGGATAAACTGCCATCATAGGTTGACAGTTCAGGCTTCGGTTTGTTGCTTGCGAACAGAACAGATTTCAACACCTTATCTCTAGCCCTTCCTCATTGGACCTATCTATCATAGCTATAGCTTATTCTTCACTATTGTCATCGCCTTCTAGATCCCTGCACCTCCCTGCTTCTACTGCTACTAATTTGGCACTTAGGATCCTAATTTCCTCACGCAGTCCTTCGTCGACTACCCTCCGAATAGCTCTACCTCTACCACTTCTTCCTACCTCCATAATTTTTCTTTTCTTCCCTAAGGAAAGAACTATTCTGATACCAAAATTTTATGACTCACCCCAAAGGCTTAGGTGGGTGCCTACGTGGAAACTGGCCCACGTGATCACTTCCTGCGCTCGTATGCAACTGGGGTTTTGGTGAGGTTTTAATGGCGCAATAACTCTGCCACCTTCTGGAGGTGATATCAGTCATTCTGCTATGGTTCTATGGCATGGGTCTTTGATTGTAGCTTGGTCATTGTTACTGCTGGTTTTTCTCTAATCCTCCATGCCCTTACCTGGTTCCTTTCACCGGTTGTAATGACCCTCTATCTTCCTCCATCTGTTGGTTCCGGTCTTGGCTGTAGTTCTATGTTACTGGGTACTGTAAGGATGTTGTTCCGATGAATTTGGTGGCTGATTCTCATGTGGTTTCATGAAACAATGCTGGACCTTGTGGCCATCGTGGGTATGCAATGTTTTCTCTGTAATTTTTAATCAGTTTGCTACAATTTTGGTTTGTCTCTGCTACATTTGTTTGTGACTATGATGTGTGTTCTTGTTAGGTCCTCAGCCGAACTTCCCTAATGACATTTTGGCTCTGACACGAGGTAACCTCTTTGTTCCGATTCCAGGCTCCCTCTTTGCTTTTCTTCTGCTAACAACTCTACTCCTTGTGAGCAGCTAGGGTTTCATGCCTTGGAAAGTAGGAATCAGTATATCTTCAACAATATTTAGAAGAAACCACTTCATGTGAATCCATAATGATGACTCACCCCAAAGGTTGAGGTGGGTGCCTACGTGGCAACTGGCCCACGTGATCGCTTCCCACGCTCGTATGCAACTAGGGTTTTGGTGAGGTTTTAATGGTGCAATAACTTTGCCACCTTCTCGAGGTGATCTCGGTTGTTGTGTTATGATTCTATGGCACGGGCCTTTGATTGTAGCTTGGTCATTGTTACCACTGGTTTTGCACTACTCCTTTGTGCCCTTACTTGGTTCCTTCCGCCTATTGTAATGACCTTTTGCCTTCCTCCATCTGCTAGTTCCGGTCTCAGCTCTAGTTCTATGTTACTGGGTAGTGCAAGGATGTTGTTTCGATGAATTTAGTGGCTGCTTCTCACGTGGTTTCATGAAACAATGTCAGGCCTTGTGGCCATCATAAGTATGCGGTGTTTTCTCTGTAATTTTTAATCAGTTCGCTGCAATTTTGGTTTGTATCTACTATGTTTGTTTGTGACTATGGTGCGTGTTCTTGCCAGGTCCTTAGCTTGACTTCCCTGGTGACAGTTTGGCTCTGACATGAGGTAACCTCTCTGTTATGATTCCAGGCTCCCTCTTTGCTTTTCTTCTGCTAACAACTCCACTCCTTATGAGCAGTTGCGGTTTCGTGGCTCTGTGGCCGTGGCTTGAATGTTGATGGTCTTAGGTTTAGCCATGGAATCTTCTCTCGACTTTAGGTAACCTTCAGGGTACTCATCATTACCCTTCTCTCGGTTTGTTCTCCATTTGAATGGTTATGTTGCCTCTCTAATTGTTTTTTTTCGACTTTGCAAGAGGTTCGCTCATCTGTGGTGGAGGTAAGGGTTTGTTCCTTGACAGTTTCTATTTCTTCACTCTTTTGTTCCGGTCTCCACTTCAACCCAGTAGTGTCCTTCCTATTTAACTTATATAGTTCTATAGGTTGGTTTTGTGAAGCCGTAGTCTCACTTTTTGTTGGCCCTCAGTTCTGTCTGTACATCGAAAATTCTAGGTCATTAATTTGGTCATTGGTGTTCGTGGCTCTGCTGAGATTTTGGTTGAGAACTTGAGTGCGATTTTGTGCAGTCGACTCTGGTTGTTGAGCGTGGTCCCGTCTCTATTTTTTTAGTTGGTTTTGGGTCTCAGAAACCCTTCTTGGTCTGCAATTAAATATCTGAGGACTGTTTTGGCAATTGTATATCTTTTGGAAGGCAGCATGCCTTATGCTCTGAACCTGTGTTGGGTTACAGGATGTTGT
Source organism: Pinus taeda (assembly GCA_000404065.3). Classification (NCBI taxonomy): domain Eukaryota; kingdom Viridiplantae; phylum Streptophyta; class Pinopsida; order Pinales; family Pinaceae; genus Pinus; species Pinus taeda. Next base: position 8,852 of record APFE030129000.1, on the reverse strand, counting down.
CTCTCACTGTAACAAATGTTTATGCAAATATACGTATATATATTTATAGAAATGATAAATCTTCTACTTGTAAGGATTTCAATGATTTGCTTTCATAAAGTACCTGAATGAATTTGCTTGCAGTGTTTAGTTGCTTGATGTGATGCACAGTCTCGTTAATAGTCCCTCAATTCATGTAATTAATTTCATACACATTATTAGTCATTCATAATAACAATTTTTGTATACTTGAAATGCTTCCCTTTACTGTTTTAAAATGTTATGTCGAAGGTTTACATTATCTGGTGTCTATTCGCCTTTTCGGCAGCAACCCTTGGTTCATCTTTTGATTGTATATTTAAGCTACTGGTAGCCTCATTTAGTTGAGGAACTACCTGTAGTTGCAATTTGCAGTTACATTCCCTTTTTTTGTTATTCAAGTATTAATCTATTAATACCATTCCCTAATCTATTTACTTCCAAAAATAAAAAGTAAGGACATTAGCTATAATAGCCTTCTTGAAAAGAAATAACAATAAAAATAAACTGAAAAGCAAATTTTAAAAGAATGCCTAAAATAGCATGTCCAGTTGTAACCTCCCTAATTTGATGGTCCTGCATCACATAACATTTTGTCACATAAGCCTTCATCTACCAAATGCACTCCTTAAGAAGTTGAATACTACTTCTTTTGGAATCAATTATAAATTACACATACATTTTTGATTCAAACCAAAATTTACAACCTCTAGTGTCCACATCCAATATATGACCTTTGATAGGGGAATTCCACCCTATCAAAACTATACAGTCATTAATATTGAAACTAAGGTTAGATAGCTACTCCATGTCTTACATTCATCTCTCTCTCTCTCTCTCTCTCTCTCTCTCTAATATATATATATATATATATATATATAATACAACTATATGAATTACAATGGTGAATACACCAATATTTCAACTATGTATATGTTGATCCTCCAATTAGAGCTAATGTTCTTACATTCCTCTTACAAAATGGACATTGATGAAGTAATTTATGTTGACATATGAGAAAATTAGGCCATCAAGGTTAAAGAGAATACTTTCATTAGTGCATATTTACACAACACTTTCTTAAGAGAGTCTGGCATGAACAAATCAGGTTAGCACATAGTAAGTTCCTTTGGGTTCCTTGAAGCTTTGATGCTCCATAAAAATAGTGAGCATAGTAGAGTCTCATGTCAATACTTTATAGTGCCACAAGGTACATTATCATATTTATCACAATACGTACTTGGTATATTGAATGGAGTTTCCCTCTATTTAGCCAATATATATCACTCTAAGTCTTAATGAAATTTGTGCCACTACCATAAATGTTTGTTGGTACATATGTGTGTATGTGTGTGTGAATCATGATTGTGGCATCTAGATGTCTATCAAAGAAAAAAATGACATAGCTAACACTTTTTGGGTGGGTTATATTCCTTTTAAATATCTGCAAATATATTTTTGTCTTGCCCCTTTTCTTTAGAGGAAGATGCCACTGATAAGAAAACGATCAATCAGCATGGTCAATATAAGGTCCTCAAAGGGGCTATGAAGGATCTCCTATTGGTTATTTAAGGATACTTTCTTGGTATTAATTATTATGCCACACCTTGAAATAGATATCTAAACACCATTGATATGACCATTTACTTGACCTACACAATGCATAACTTGCCACCCAAATGTGTCATCTCAAAAGGAACTACTTTGTCTCCACCACTTCTCTACTATTAAATCCATAACTCAATCCAATTATATGTTCAAGTAATTAGGCATGATAAATTTTAAATACAAGAATGACTCCTCCATCATAGGTGGAATAAACTAGATGACCATATTTCTATCCTTGGAGACCTCAAGTATTTAGACAATCAATCACCTGAGATTTTAAATACAAGAATGACTCCTCCATCATAGGTGGAATAAACTAGATGACCATATTTCTATCCTTGGAGACCTCAAGTATTTAGACAATCAATCACCTGAGATTTTCCATCACCTGAGATTTTAAATAAAAAGAAAAATGCTTGCGTATAGGTTGATGACAATAATATTGAAATTTATATATCGAATCTTACATAGGAGAATCTCGTGAACCTTAATTCTAGCACTCCTTTCATTTGAATCTAAATCATTCTTGACTTTAGTTAGCACCAAAATAATGTTCTTATGGATATGCAAGGAGTATATCAATTAAACTATGTGTGTTTTTTCTCTCTCTTTGTGTGTGTCTGTACCATCTAATCCATTACTAACATGGGCACACACAAAAAGTTGTACATCACCTCCATCCTCAGTGCGAGGTCTTCAATCAACGAACCTATGACATATCACGTGCATTTGTGGCATACTAAAAAATACCTTTATTTGACTACATATTGGAAAACAACTCTAAAAATCACATTACTTAACCCCCTACAAATACAGACCCCATACACCTTCACAATTAAAAAAAACCCTACTTCCACTAAATATTATAGGTATCCGTTTTTTCATTAATATTTTTTATAACCAATTTATATTTTTTTCATTAAATTTGAGCTCCATTTTTTATACCTAACAATATAAAAAACCTTTAACCCATATTATATGCTCAATATATTATGTCATTTTTTCCTTGATATATTCCCCTGATATGAGGCCACGTGGTATGGTATGATATTTCTCTCCCAGTAAAATCTTTGTGATCTTCACCCATGATGTAGAATGCACCCAAATCATGTACTTCCATTCCAAATATGAATTCCTTAATTCAATATTTAGGCACCATAAATAGGCCCTCAAAAAAGGAAAAACAAGATTTTGAAACCAAAATATTTTCATATTGACATGGTATGATTTTGAATTCTTATGTATGCCTTTAATGAGCATTCTAATTACTAGTTTTTGAAACTAGTATTGGATCTATTGCCCCATATTCTGGTAAATAAAAAATATATTACTCAATGTAAGGTTGTTGCGTTGCAAATATTGATTTATAATATCCTCAACCATATTATGATATGTGAATCCTAGAAATGTATAGGCTTTGAATTTTTTCACTCAAGCTAAAGCATTTCAAAGGGATGATAGTTGAGCATGGCCCTACTAACATTTCTATTATGGGTTTTGATTTTCTTTAAGTTTTCTACATACAACCTTCTGAATTTTAATGCATTTTAGCCTAAAATGAACTTAGAATATGAAGTCAAAAATATTTATCCAATATAAAAATATATTTAGCCTTTCATTGTATTGTTGGCATGTAGAGGCAAGACCCGATATTGGAGTGAACTAAAAAACAAAACCCCTTAGACACTGGCCCTTTTGGCATCACCTACAAGCATGTGAAGTCTCACCTGAGGCATTTATGAAAGGTTGTTAGAACCTAGAAAATTTTGTAGTTATTAAGGAGATGTATATTATATACTTTCCATTAGTCTTCATTCAAAAATTAGCTATTTAGAACAAAAAATTTAGGCATACCCCTATCTTGTGCAGCAACTTCATTAAATTCAATAGAACCAAAAACCATAAGCCTTGATAGCTCAACACATTATGTATAAACATAGAAAGAATCCCAAAAAATATCTTTATGAATATTGTGAAGTCTCCATTAGATTTTGATTATTGCGGCTCACTAGCCTAACCATTACATAACATCAAATAGATCCTTAAAACAAATTAATATCTAAGTCTAAGTGTATGCATATTCATCTATCTTGCAATATATCTATAATTTACATCACATATTTATATATTTATATATTCACATTAGGGTGAAAATTTGAAATTCAACCTACTTTTGTTATGGGTGGTAACGATTACCATGGGAAAAAACCCACAACCTAAGGTTACAACTTCCCTTATTTCCCATATTTTGTGCATTAACCCATAGCCAAATTTCTTATGTGATATCCTTCTATGCATTGCTACTCTACATAGATCCCAAAATATTTCCTCAAAATGCTAGTCTAATGGGCCCCCAACACTTTCCCGTGGCTCATCCTAAGCCACTCAACACTTCTCTTATTCCATCCTACTTCCATCATTACAATGAATATATATCCCAATCTCTGTGTTGACTGAAAAATTGATGCGTTACTCATACTTATTCTTTTCTTCCTTCCAATACTTTCCCTCAAGGCTGAAAGTACATGTTCTTTTCATCTTGGCCCCATACCCATTGCACCTAACTTTTCCACAAAGATCCCCATGATAGCTCTGAATGTGTGCAAGGTTGACTCCCTCTAAATATTGTAATTACAACAAATTCGGCCATATTCATACTACCTTTTAGGAGAAATACTCCAATTCCAGTTAGATGCAACATCCCCATGAACTCTAAGAACTATTTTTGCACTCAACTTCATCGATAGTACATATAATTTTGAAAACATTCCCTGCAAGACATCTTTCGGACATGGTATCTTTACTGGACATTCGATAGACTATGCAAGGTCTATGAATTCCCCTGATGTCTTAGTTTTAGACTTCTTCTTTGATGCTCCTTTTATTGTGGCTTCCCTTTGAGGTTTCCATTAATTTCTAACATGACAGATCTTATTATTTACTATTCTAGGTTTCTTATATTTCTCTCTACCCTCTATCTATCTTAGAAGCTATGATATGACTCGAATACTTCTATCAATTTTATAAGCTACTACCATGCTGCATCATGATTTGAATTACGTCAAACTAGATTTTTTTTATGGTAGTACTTGATTTAACCACCCCTCCCACATTTACCCACTTTCATCGACTTACTAGGGTAAACAGAAGCAGAGGGATGTTAGGATATTCCAACACATAGGAAATAGTTAAGTATAACTTGGTCTAGTGTAGAGTTAGGTAAAGTGTGTTTCTTTACTATGTACATTTGTAACTTACAATCTGACAGTCAAGATATGTTCTAGACATGAACAGATCCAACGGTTCATTCTCTCCTTGGTATTACCGACACTTGATCCGTGGCTTAACACCTGATTGGTCCATGATATCTATTAAAAGAGCATGGAGGGCCGTTTTAGGGTGACCGATCATGAGAGAAGCTTATGTAAATTTTCTTTCTTTTATTAATAAATTGCTTGAAGTAGTCGTGTTGGCTTAGGTCATGGACTGTTTCCCTCTTTAAAGGTTATAATGTTAGGTCCCTATAATACTAGTGATTACCCCATTACTATTGTAGTTGTATCCATTATTAATATTGTTGTGCCCCTATTGTCCCCATATTGTTATTACTGTGCCCCATAGAATCCCTCTATTGTTATTTTTGTGCCTTTATATTATTATTGTTAGGTCGGTTTGGTTATATTGTGACTCCTTAGACTCCTAAATATAGAAAGGAGGTTTTGTTAATTGAATCATCAAGGAATCATTCATTTGTGTAATTTAAAGGAGGTTGTCCCCTTAAAGAGGCTGAATTCTAAGGCGTTGATCTATCTTTTCTATCTTTTTGTGAGCTAGTTTCATAACAATTGGTATCAGAGCTTTGGATTCTAGGGTTTCACTACTCCAAATATGTCATCGTGGAATTTTCATTATAACTTTTTTTCTGTGATGTTTCAGAAGCGAAAAAAAAAAAAAACCCATTTTAGATGAAAATTGCACTGAACCTTGGATTCGAATTTCAGAGCTTTTCGCGCTATATTTGCAGAGATATGATCTGAGGAAGTTGGTCTTTTTGCAGACTCCTAAATTACATTCCAAATAGTTGACCTAGGGAAAATCGTCATACCTTTCTCTCTGAGACTCATATTGAAATTTCGTAAGAAGGTACAGAAAGAGGACAGACTATGGTTTCTTGTATATATTTTTGAAAGCCAAAGGTCGAAACAATGATACGTGGCACGTTGTACAAGTTCACTCTACTGAACCAGTCTATAATTAGGTCACTGTGGGAGATTTGGCATAACTCTTCCCTGGAGAATCCAATTTGGATTAGACTTGTGGCATTGGAAAGAGGATGTAGAGGGCTACTGCAGGTCACAATTTCAAAACTAGATGATCCAAAATTATAGAAATACATCAGATTCAATATCAAGCTCCTACAAAGTGAAAAAAGGTAAGTAGTTTTTTTTTTATTATTTATTTTCGCATAAGCTTGGTTTGAAAAATTAGTTTGAAGGAATTTAAAGGGCATAGTAAAGCATTATTATGGGTAATTGATGCCCCGAGGAAAGAAAATGCAAACACCTAGTAAGCAACCTAAAAGATCTAGCATTACTCATGAAGAAGAGGAAGAAATGCAACATGATATATTCCAACATGATATATCAAAATTATGAAACCAAGTGCAACAAGTGTCACTTTCTCAGAAGGTAACAGAATCTAAGATGGATGGTTTAAAGAAAGATGTAGAAGTTAAGATGGATGGTTTAAAGAAAGGTGTAGAAGCTACTATGGATTGTTTAAAGAAAGGCGTAGAAGCTAAGATGAATGATGTGGAAGCTAAGATGTACAATTTGAAGATAGATTTGAAGACAAATTTGAAGACTGGCATGGAAGATTTGAAGATAGATTTGACAAATTTTCTACAAGAAATGCTTAACAATGGTGAAAGGGTAGTAAAGGAAACTCATGATGAGAAAAAAAGTAATGTTAATCATGATTTGATAGACTCTAATGTTGGATCGAAAACCCACCATATTCCAAAAATCGATATGAGGAAGTCTGATGGCAAGGATCCTACAACATGGATATTATAGATGGAGCAATTTTTCAATCTCAATAATGTGCAAAACATACAAAAGGTATGTATTACAACTTTATATTTGGAACCAAATCAGTTTGTATGGTATCAATGGCTTTGCTCTCATAAACAAATTATCACTTGGGCAATTTTGATGGAAGAATTGACAGCACATTATGAGGATACAAAAAGCAACACTTTTTTTAGCCAATTGATAAGTCTCAAACAAATGGGTTCAATATTGGAGCACATTGAGGAGTTCCAAAAATTGAACATAAGGGTAAAAAATATTCCAGATGAGCATAGGATTGATGTGTTCATAGGGACTTTAAAGAATAATATCCAACATGATGTTTGCCTTTGGGAACCTGATTCATTAGAGAAGGCATTTAGGTTAGCAAGAAAAATGGAAAGAAAAATTATGGTAACCCGGAAGCATACCACTCACAACTATAAATATGGAAGTGTTGTTTCCCTTAGTCTTCCACAACCTATAAGGTTGGCACCACAAAAATTTGAAGAAAAAGAGCAAAAGGGCTTTGTTACAGTTGTGATAGCAGATACACTAAAGGTCATAAGTGTGCTGAGAAGAAATTATTCTACATAGATTGTCAAGAGGAAGAAGGAAAGGAGCAAGAAAGGTCAAAAGAAGAGGATATACTCCAGGAACAAAGCCTAGATAAAGAAGAAATGAAATCCAACCATATCTTTTAATGCATTGGCTGGAATTACCACTCCTCAAACCATCAATATAGAACGACAAATCAAGAAGAAAAAGGTAATAGTGTTGATTGATTCAGGAAGTACCCACAATTTTATTCATTGTAAGATAACAAAAGAATTGAATTGCTTACTATATCCATCACTAGAGTGTCAAGTGATGTTTGCAAATGAAGGAATGATAAATTTCTCTAGAAAGTGCCATAATATCAAGCTATCCATGGGAGAATATGTATTGACTAGCCCAATGCTTTCCATTCCAATGGGACGTGCTCATGTTGTACTAGGAGTCCAATGGATAAAATCCTTGGGTAAAATCGCTTTTAATTTTCAAGAACTTTTCATGAAAACTGGGAAAGATAATCAGCTCTAACAACATGACAAAGCTTCTAAAAAAGGAATAGAGAGGTGTAATTGCACAATTATGTTCACTAGATGTTTCCACATCAAAATCATCTATTTCTCTAGATCTCCAAAAAGTCTTGGACAATCATTCCAAGGTATTTGAGACTCCCAAAGGTCTCCCACCTATTCATGATCATGATCATGCTATTCATTTGATTCTAGGAAGTGTTCCTCCAAACATTAGGCCGTACAGATATCCCTATGCCCAAAAGAGTGAAATTGAATGTATGGTTACAGAAATGCTAGAGACTGGTATAATTCAATCCAGTCAAAGTTCTTTCTCTACTCCAGTAGTATTGGTGCACAAGAAGGATGGATCATGGTGCATTTGTCTAGATTATAGGGATCTCAACAAGCTCACTATCAAAGATAAGTTTCCCATTCCTGTCATTGATGAATTACTGGATGAATTGCATGGATCAATTTACTTCACCGAGTTGGATCTTCATGCAGGATATCATCAAATCTGAATGAAGACTAAAGACATTCCAAAAACAACATTTAGAACTCATGAGGGTCATTATGAATTTTCGGTCATCCCTTTTGGCCTTACCAATGCACCTTCTACATTTCAAGGTTTGATGAATTCCATTTTCAAACTGTTCCTTAGAAAATGTGTTAGTATTTTTTGATGATATACTAATCTACAGCAAATCTTGGAAGGATCATGTTGAACATGTTGATAGGGTGCTACAACTATTGGAGGAGAAACAATTATATGCAAAAAGATCCAAATGCTTCTTTGGAGTCCAAGAGGTGGAATATCTGGGTCATATTGTATCTCATGAAGGAGTTAGGTAGACCTTAGCAAAATTAAAGCCATTAAGGAATGGAAAATCCCCACATCCATAAAGCATCTGCAAGGATTTCTCGGGTTGACAGGGTATTATCTTTGTTAAGAATTATGGGAGAATAGCAGCACCTCTAACAACACTATTGAAGAAAGATGCATTTTCATGGACTCCAGAAGCAGCAAAGCCCTTCGAACATCTTAAAGAGGCAATGTGCCAAGCACCTGTCTTAGCTACACTGGACTTCACAA
>APFE030128996.1:4082-14332 GCA_000404065.3 Pinus taeda | reverse complement strand
TTGAAAATGAAATGGCTGATTTTGATCACTCCATTATCAGTTTGCCCTATTTTAGAGTGATAATGGAAAATTTTATTTATATTTACTATTATTTATTCATTAAATTTTATCTATCAACATTTTATTTCAAAATAAAAAATTACATTTTGATAAAACGGGTCATGAAAATTCATACATGTTCTAATTTCAAACCAAATTCTGCATTTTATCTATCAACATTTTATTTCAAAATAAAAAATTATATTAGCGGGCATGAAAATTTGTACATGTTCTAATTTTAAACTAAATTCGGTCGTCCTTAATTGGCAACGAAAATTTTAGGAGTTAATATTTCCAAGTGGGCTAATTTTTCATGCTTTTGCCAAAAAGAAGATTCACGATTTCCATTTTTCTGAAAACTGATTCGCCAAAATTTTATAGTATAAAATTAGTTTACCCTAAATATCGCCAAAATTTTACATATTCTAATATAAAATAATTAGACACCTATATTTACAAAAATATCATAATTTTTTGTACAATTTACATATGGGGGACTAGTAATATTCGCCAAAGTTTCTAAATTTTATGATAAACTTCCATCCTTCAAATTTTCCTTATTAATTGGACGATTTTTGTATAGAATTTGAAGATATTGATGCCCAGGATCCCTCCATTAGATGTTTGAAAAGGACTGCTTCCATAGTTGTTCATTTAAATAGATTTTTATTAGGGTTGGAATTTCAAAAATCAATAATCTATTAAATTGAACTTTTCAAACACGTTTTTATTTTGATAGTTTTAACTATAGTTACCAAGTTATTAGATTAAACTTTTCAAACACGTTTTTATTTTGATAATTTTAACTATAGTTACCAAGTTATTAGAATTTATATGATAAAAATTCAATGTAAAATTTTTGATTTGGAAAAAATAGATATATACATTTAAATATTTAGATATATATACTTTAAATATTTTCATGATTTTCTTTTTAGTTCATTTAAATTTGGAATAAAAAAATCCCACATTTTCTCTTCCCTCTTAAAAGTTAAATAATTCTAAATACTAAATAAATAATATAACAATTATAACTATAATTCAACCAAAAAGAAAAAATCTACATTTCCTTTTCCGTCAAAACTTAAATTTAACCTGGTTTTTAAATCACAATTTATTTTTCCAAATTTTTTATATAATAAATAAATACAAAAATATTATATTGATTTAAATTTGTAAAAAAATGAAATGTGAAATTTTCTCGCTTAAATTATTTCTAAATAAAACCATTTCTTCGATTTAAAAATAAAAATAATAAATAATAATTAAAAATTAATTATTTTTAAGAATCAGAGTCAACCAAAAGCCGGAGCCGGAGCCGGAGCCAACGCATACCGACCCGTTTCATGTGTAACTAGAAAGTCCAGCACTCCAAAGTCTTTATAAAACAATCCTACGTTAGACGTGCTCCAATGGAATACTCCTTATAAAAGCAATGGACGTGCTCTAATCGACAACACCATGGAAGAATCGAATTTCATCAAATAATTCGAATCGTATTGACGAATTGCCGATTTTTTTCCCTCTGATCCCGCCAAATTTGGTAGCGATGGTTCTAACAACTGTTTTTTATTTTAATAATTTTAATAAAGAATATTAATCATTATAAAAACAAGTATTCTTATGTAATTGACAAGTTATTCCCTAATAAATAAGATTATTTATTCACTAAATTCTATATTTATTAATTAATTATTGCTATTTTAATATTTATAATTAATTTGTTTTGATGATGAATCATATGGGAGGGTTCTAAATTTTCACTCAAAAATTTGTTTATTATTAAATATGGCTATTTTAATATTTATAATTTGAAATTGCGATTCATAATTGCTAATTACATGAATAAGTATTTTTATTTTAAAATAAAAAATTCCATAATATAGATTTTCTATCATTATCTAAGATTTAGACAATAGAAAAAAATGATAATTAAAATAAAAAATCTACAATATAGATTTTTTATTATTAAATATAAGATGAATAGCCAAGATTTAATTGAGAAAAAAAAAATGATGAGACTCATCTTAAACCTTCATCTTGAATGCTTTTCTTTAATAAATTTTTAATTAAAAGAAAACATATTTGATGCAACCCAAAGGAGTGTGAAATTTCACCCCCTCACCTTTGTTATTTCAATTTTGATTGCTTCAAATTCCACAACATCCCATTTATGCATATTACATTTGCTACAATTTCCACAACATTCCTTTTTTTTTTTGGAGTAAGAAACAACTTGACATAACATATTTCATAACAAAAAAATATTTATATTATTCAAAATGTTTCTCATTATATGATCAACACATTTATATCTTCCAATCCCATTGACCATATGGTATAGTCCTTCCACAACATCAATAAACATATATCTACATATCTTATATTAATCTAACCATCCAAATCAAAATAAAACTGAAAATGTTAGCACAAAACAAATGACACGTGCTTGTGGAGTGGATATCCTCCTAAAAGTAGCCATATTACCAATCCTACACAATTGGGAAGAGAGGAATGTCCCCCCTATCCAGTAGTGTCTCTTCCATACATTCTTCATGGCAGAAGACACCTAATGTAGCACCAACTCCTCTCTTCAATAAGTGATCTACCTTTGTATTCATATCTCTAAATACATGTTGGAAAGTGATTTTTTTTAGGCAAGAGATGATATCCTTAATCTTGCTTTTCTAGAGGGATGGTGCATCCAACATGGCATCACCATTAATGGTAACCTTGGAATCTCCAAAAACCTTTAGATATGAAATATCTTTTGTCCTAAAAAAATATAAAATGCACCATAAAACCAATAACTCAACCCTTTAATTTATGTCTTTTTAGTTAAAAAGTTTGTATATGTAAGGAGGACACATGGAGAACCCCTTTGCTCCCACAATCAAACCCCATTAAAAAAAAAAAAAACCTATGGGATAAATCCTTGCATATCCTTAGAAGATTGTGTATCTTGTTTCACTCATATGTTTCTAAGTAATATCCAACCAATGGGGTGAAACAAAAAGGGAATGAAAGATTTTTCCCTTCAAATAATTTGACATTCCTCCTCTTCCAAAGACACCAGAATATAAAAAGAGATAATGTCTTATGTGTGTGATTCTGTTGTGCCCATTCCAGCATACAATCATTAATGGAGAGTTGATTCTAATTTGAATGGATTCCTAACATTATTCATCTTCAGATTCACACAATGTGCACATACAAGGTCCAGAAAAAACCCTTTTTTAATCATTTTTTTATTATCCCATGTGAGTATATCGTTTTTTTATTATTTCTTTATTATCCCATGTGAGTATATTGTCTTTGAGGGTTAGCCAGACGACTAACTTAATATTTATTTATTTATTTTTATTTTTTTAACTATAACGGATATTTTTATTGATAGAGCGCTGATCGGGCATTGCCTGAACGACCATTACAGTTTCCATTGCTTATTACAACACTCTTTCATTTAATGGATATTTTCCTTAGTTGGAGTTCCTGCATTTATGCTGATCATCCCTTCCTGAAGAGAGCAACCTATGTTTGCCAATCTGTCTACATCCTTGTTCAGTCCTATAAGAATATGGTGTATTTGTACCGAGTGGAGGTCTTTCGATATTCCGTTTACTCTTGCTAGCTGCTTGTTCAGCGCCGGATCCTTGAGCTTTTCCTTTTTTACCATTGTCTTTATCAACAGTTCTGAATCTCCTATTATTAAGATTTCCTTTGGGTTTTCTTTACGTGCAATTTGGCAAGCTTTCTAGAGGCTGAGTATTTCAGCTTGATTGTTTGTTTTCACTCCCAAACCCCAGCTGAATTCTTCTTTTTTCCCATTTTGGTAGAAGATCACTCCTCCTGCTCCTGATCTCCCTGGATTTCCTTTTGAGGCTCCATCAAAGAAGATGGTGCATATGTCCTGGGATTTCCTCCACTTTTGAAAGTTGTCTTCAATTTCACGAATCTGCCATCTTTCCTTGTGGGTTGGTCGTGTAGGTGCTTGTTGTCTATCCTTTCCTGTGTAGTCTTCCAACCACGCGCTTTCTTCTCTTCTTAATGAGTTATCTTCCATTGTTGTATGGTGATTTAGAGTCTCTAGGAGAAGCTTCTTTTCCTGTTCTGCCACTTTCTTTGCTGGTTGCTCACTGTTATTAAAAATGTTCTCGTTCCAGGCTAACCAAATTTTCCAACATACGTATTTAGGCACTGTTGTCCATACTTTGTGCCAAATTGATTTGTTGACAATTTGATGGGGGTAATTGTCATTCCAGGATGAAAACATGGAGGTTATTGTACTTTGGGAAGGGGCACTCACATTAAGTCCAGACAAGAAATTGGACCATACCTCCTTCGCAAACTCGCACGCTATGAACATATGGCTTGCTGTTTCTAGCTCTCTTTTGCAAAGGATGCATCTGCGTGGCCCTGCTATGCCCCTTTTGCACAGATTTTCTCCTGTGAGGATTTTGTTATGGAATAGAGTCCAAAAAAAGAAATTGATTTTTGGGATGCTGAAGCCGTCCCAAATCTTCTTCCAGACAGATCCTTGATGTGGTGAATCTTGCTTTCTTTGTAGTTGATAGTATCCTTGATTTGTTGTATATACTCCATTCTTACCCCATCCCCAAATGTCCTCCTCATCAATGTGGACTGGTGTAAAATCAGCGATTTCTTCAATGAGGGCAGCGAGCTGTTTTTTTAACTATTCTGGAATTCTTGGCCATTTCCATCGCAACCAATTGCCTTTACTGTCCCATTATGTTAAATCCTCTATTTTTTTAATGCCTCTTACTTGGAGCCATTCTCTGATCTCAACAATCTTTGTTTTTTTATTTAATGGCTGGTGTCCCATTATGCGGTCTTTCCAGAGATTCGTATTCTTCCCATTGCCTGGAATACAGTATAGTTCGCTTCTGAAGAATTCTAAACCTTTTGCGCATAGTTTCCAGGCCTGCGTGCCTTTGGTGTGCTTCTCCGGTTTATAGTTCTTAATAGATCGGTTTTTGAGATATTTCTCGTTAAGGATCTTGCTTACAGGATGGTTGGGCTCTGGGCACAATTGCCATAGCAATTTACATCCCAGGGCCACGTTTGCTAACCCAGGATCGCGCACCTGAAGGCCTCCTTCCACCATCGGCCTTTTAACTATTTCCCATTTAACTAAATGGAATCGATTGATGTTCCCTTTCCCACCATTCCACAGAAAATTGCATATGTACCTTGAGATTTGATCAGAAATATGTTTGGGAGCCATCATCAGAGCCGCTTGGTATGTTGGCAATGCTGAGAGAACGGATTTGATTAATATAAGTTTGCCTCTTATAGATAACCACAATCCTCCCCACGCCGTTATCATTTTCTTGTATTTTGCTATCACTTCGTCCCACAAGTGATTCTTGCTTGATCCCAACGTTATGGGAAGTCCCAGGTATTTAATTCTTTCCCATTCTGCATACCCTTTGTATCCCAAATCTTCTGCGATTTTCCTTATTGATTCCTGGTCTATGTTCCAGCCGTATACTGTGCTCTTCTTTTCACTTACTTGAGCACTAGAGATGCTGCAAAACTTCTGCAATATGGTTTTGAAAGCTAATGCTATTCTTGAGGAGGTCCCCCCCAGCAGGAGCGAGTCGTCAGCGAATAATGCATGGTTCATTGGTTCTATGCCTTTCTCTATTCTTATCCCTGGTATGCTGCCTTTTTTCTTTTCCAAAGTTAGCTTCCTGCTTAAGGAGTCAGCCATCAGAATGTAAAGGAAGGGCGAGAGGGGGTAGCCCTGTCTCAGGCACCTTGTGGCTGGAAAGAAGTTTGCAGGTCTGCCATTTATCATTGGTGCTATCCATATCTTTTCCAGGCAAGCTTTAATTAAATCAATGAAATTTAGGTTGAAACCATAAGCTGATAGTACCCTGTATAAAAAGGATCTATTTACTCTGTCAAAAGCATTGCACATGTCTAGTTTTATTAACATACCTTGTTCTCTTCGTAGTTGGCTTGAATGCAGTGCCTCCTGCACTTGGATGACATTATCTAGGATGTGGCGACCTTTCACAAAACCTCCTTGTGCTTGAGTGATTAATTTTTGTAGTAATGGTTTAATTCTATTTGCCATCAGCTTGGCCAGTATCTTGTAGGATGAATTGCATAATGATATAGGTCTGTATCTATCAAAAGTGCCCGGATTGGCTTCCTTTGGTATTAGAGCGAGGAAAGTTGAGTTTATGCCGCCTCCGACTTTTGCCTTCCTCATGAAACCCTGAACCATCCTCATAAGATTAGTTTTGATTATCTCGCAGCAAATTCTGTAAAAATGGATTGAAAACCCATCGGGCCCTGGGGCTTTATCTGGCTCCATGGACCAGACTATATTTATTATTTCTTCTTCTGTAGCTGGCCTTAAAAGAATTTCATTGTCGTCTGAGCTTATTAACTGAGGAATATTTGTGAGGAATTCTTCTATGTCCTCATCGCTCCCATCTTTTCCAGCGCTGAGGAGATTTTGGAAATGATTTACTGCAGCCTCCCTGATCTATTCAAAACCTCTACATACCTGATCACTGGAAGTAGTGATTTATGCAATGTGATTTCTAGAGATCTGTGCCCTGTATTGTTTATGGAAATACGTTGTATTCCTGTCCCCTGCTTTGAGCCACAGGCTGTGGGATTTTAATTGCCAAAATTCTTCTTCATTTCTAAAGGAGCTGTATGCTTTTCTTTGGGCATTTTTTTTTATCTAGATCTGTGGCTGAGATAACTTTCTCTTCCAGCCCCAGCTGAAGTTCTTCCAACTGTTTTGTTGCTTCTTTCCTCTGACTGATGAGGGAGTTGGCGTGTTTCTTTACCCATTCTTTGAGTGCCTTTTTGGTGTTGTTAATTTTTTGCTCCCACACATAGCTTGGGGAGCCTAAGATATCTTTTTCCCATGTTGTTTGTACAGTTTCTAGAAACCCCTCTCTTTTGGCCCAAAGGGGACTAAATCTGAATGGAAGAGGAACAAGATCTTCTTCCTCCTTTATGCATAGGAGAATTGGTTTGTGATCCGATGTTAATTTTGGCAGAATCTTAGAGAAGACTATTCTATTGATCATCATAATTGCGCTGCTGGCGAGTAATCTATCTAGCCTTGCTAAAATGTGTTGATCCCCTGTTCTATTATTTGACCAGGTGTATGCTCCTTTCACCGGCTTGAAGTCAACCAAGTCCCATGACTGGATGAGATTTTCCACAGTGGGGAGAAAGGGATCCCTTGTAGAGGATCCTCCTCTTTTTTCTTTTGGACCTAGTATTATATTCAAATCTCCTCCTATAATTATATTCGTAGGGTTGCATTGCTCTAGGTAGTCTGTTAGAGTTTTCCAGCACTCTTTTTTCTCCTCATAATGCACCGGGACATACATATTAAACAAATCTAGTTTAACTTTACCTGCTGTGTGCCAAAGTTCTGTATATATCCAATGTTGAGTCTCATGCATTCTGCCAAGGGTGAATATGTTCTTTGACCAGAATGTGCTTATTCCTCCAGCCGATCCTCTTGCACTGATTACCTTCCCTGAATCAAATTTCCATTTGGTGATGCTGGTATTTAGAAGTGTCTCCCCTTCTATTTTGGTCTCTTGGAGCATTAGTACGTCTAGGGGTTCCATTTTCTTAAATATTTGATGGCCTCTGCCTTGTTGGGATTACCCAGACCCCTGCAGTTCCAAGATACCAAGTTCAGGTTCATCATTTACAACTTGTTGGTGTGGGGCCTCCTCCCTTGGATGTCCTTGGCCTGGTGTTCCTTCCCAGAGTCATTTCTATGGTAGCTTGACTTCCTAGAGTTTTTTGTTTTTCTGATTCTTCTTCCCTTACCTCTTTGTTTGATCTCCTTCCAGCTCGCTCGGATGGTCTTTCTTCATCATCCGAGGAGCCAGCATTTTCTGTCTTTTTCTTCTTCTGCTTAATTATGTCTGCGTATGAAGGGGAAGAATTATTGCTTGGATTCGGTTTTGATGAATTACCTGGATCTTGGATATCGCTGTCTTTGTGCTAGGGTGGATCTTCTTGCTCTTTCTGCAGAGGCTCTGTAAGTAATGTGAGAGATTCGAATGGATTTTTGTCCTCCGCTGCACTGGTGACTTCCTTGTTCTCGGCATTTTGTTGATTTTCAGTTTCTTGTCCTATTTTGTTCACTGACTCCTTGCCCTTGTTTTTGTTGTTCTGCCTATTATTTGCTACTTTCTTTACTTGCTTCCATTGCTCTCCTTTTTCCCTCTCGGTGGATTCCTCATTTTTCTTCTTACAATATCTTGTGAAGTGTTCGTATTCATGGCAGTATCAACATTTGAATGGAAGCTACTCATAGTCTAGTTCTTGAATATGCGTCCAGTTTGCCACCGAGAGCTTGATGGCTTCTGGAAGCCCAATTTCTAGATCAACCTCTACGCAGATTCTCGCACAGGAATATTGATCTTTCCTTGGCGCCTAATCTATATATCTGCCAAGTACATTTCCAATAGATTGCAGTGATTTCTGGCTCCAGCAGTGGAGTGGAAGATGCGGAAGACTTACCCAGACTGGCACTGCCTGGGTACATCTTGGGATGGGTCGAAGTCGGGGGACCATTTGTTCAGATACAGTCCTTGGGGGCCCATGAAATATGGCCCGTTTCTGAAGATCAGGCTTCTATCCTCTGCATTTTCGAAGACGAACACAAAAAAACCCTTACCCACAAAATAACTTTTTATTTCTTCTTTGACCAGGGGGATCCAGTTACGCTTTACCCATTCTTCAACTCCTTTCGGGGAGGGCCATATCCCTGTGAACTGTTCGATTAGCCCTCTTTCGGCGAGATTCAGTGCTGATTTGCATGTTTCTTCCACCGGCAAGGACACCGTTGGAATTCTTTCCAGCTTTTTCACAAACCTGAGCTGAGGTCCGGAGGCCTGGCGTTTTCCTGAGGCTGCCACCAGGGCACTGAATGCCTACAGTTCTGATGGGGTTTCGGAATAACCCCGATCCATTGAGGAAGAATCCAGCCCGTGTTAGGTCGAGGACGAGGCCCCCATACGAGGGCGTATCCAGTTCCAGTTGATCCGCAGTTCTTTGTCAACCTTCGCTGCTCTGCTGCGCGCCTAAGTTGCAGAGTTGTCCCCTTGCAGAGCGATGAAAAGACATGACTAACTTAATTTTTAATGGTGCTTTCCATCACCATATTTTGTAAACCACTAGTCTCTCCTCTGGTGCACATGTTTTTGTTGTATGTGAATATTCATCTTTGACCGAAATAATGCCATCTTCGCCAAATCCTTTCAACTAATGTTATCTACATGTTGGTTTAGCAAAATCCTAGCATGTAATAAATCTTGGGTATATGTCTACCTCTCTAGCCTGTTCACCTCATAGATCAATCAATTAATTTATAAATTTGACATAAATAAAATATACCTTTAACCTGAACGTAAATGTCTCCTTCGATTGCGGAGATAAGTTAATCTACCATGATGTCCCAACTATTTTAAACGGTCCCGAATAGGCAACCCATTGGATATTTTTCCCAAAACCCATTGTCCCACAACATTCCATCTATGCATATCAAATTTGCTACATTCATTGTATATGTGGATTAATGATTTCGATTTACCTGGATTCAAATAATTTTATGTTCGATTTCCTAGTTTCAATTTGTGGATGTTCTATTTGTATTAAAATTTTGATTTTTGATTTTGCAGTTCCACGTTCAATTTCATTGCACGTAGGATTAACAATTTGATTTTGATTTTATTTATTTATTTATTTATTTTTTTTTTTTTTTCAGCTTCAATGTGTAGGTTTGATTTAATTGTAACAATACATTAGTGCTTCTCTATGATGCAGATATTAATAAACCATACTTGCTTAGCGTCCATGTCAAGAAATCTAAGGCCTCTACGCCTGTAAGAAAGGACGCCATATTCAAGGGCTCTGTGCCTGCAAAGTTGCACAACGTTGATAACGAAAGTATTCTTCCTCGAGCTAGAGAAGGATTGCAGAACGGCTCAATCTAAGGCGAGAAGTATTTGAGGTTCTGTTATAGCTCCAAATCTCACCATTATGGTTTGTGATGCTACACCCATGGCCTAGGGCAACCCCTCCTTCCAGACCTGGTCCAAAATCTAAAAAATAGTGTTTTATTCCCTGTACGCGACATTGCCCTGAGTTAAACGCGTGTAATACGCCGGGTTCATACATACCTAACCGCG
>APFE030128986.1:29145-94049 GCA_000404065.3 Pinus taeda | reverse complement strand
CCCCTCATCCGACGGTCCATAGCGATATCGGCCATGCTCGATGACTGACCTTTGCCCACCCAATAAGGCAGTTTCACCCGACCCCCTGACTGCTACGTGTCAAACAATGGAGCAGATCAAGTTTCTGCTCCTAAATACTGCATTCCTCACTAAAGCGGTGCGACCCCCTGTAAAACCACCTCCCCGCCAACCCAATAAACTGCCAATCATTCATAAAAATGAAATTTCCACCAAAAGTGATTATTGCTCCACAAAGAGGCTGTGAAGCCCTATTTTGTCTCTTTCGCTTGTTTTCCTTGTAAAACCTCAATGAACCAGTGTGATACATGCAAACCTGAAAACTACCAACAGACCCCATTTAAAGTCATGAAGATGTTGCAAAAACTCCAATCAACCTCTCGATCTGTACTAAACCCATTCAAACCTCTATTGTGGCCGAGACACCAAGTTGAAGTCAAGTCACCTAAACGCCATACGTCTGTGAATAAGATGGACAGACAGCCCTTTCAATTTGAAAGCGTTCAGTTAGTGAAGTGATTTAATTAACTACAAATTAATTAAAAATCGCTTTAAATTCAAAAACTTGTGACCAAACCCTTTTGAAAACTTCTTGATTCTTTAAAAACCTCTGTCAAAACCTCTGAAAGTCAAATTCAAAACCAGAAGAAATGAATTATGAAACCAAGGAAAATGAAATATACAGAAGAACGTTGACAATCAAATTATGTGACACTGAATGAATAAGAGATTAAAAGCCTATATGGAAATTGACTGATTTACAGTAAGAAAAATGCAGTAAAAGGGTACAAACAAAACAACTAGGTGAGAACATGAAGAAATGTCAGCAAGGTCAAAGAGTATCAGTGTCAAAGAGTATCAAATGAAAGACAAAGGTAAATGAAGATTCTAGCGTAAGAAAGCAAAACAACAAGGGATCATAAAGGGCTTAAATTCATAAAAGCCAGCAATACCAAAATAAAAGGGACAACATGAAACAGTTCATTAGCTGTCTCTATCTTCCCATAACGACAACATTTTATTTCCTAGAATAAATCTCAATTTAGTTTGAGATGTTTTGTAAAAAAGCTATGTATATATACTTCACAATTAGAAGTATGTAGGGTTGACACTATTGTACATTTATGTAGGCTTCTTGATCTCGAAGAACAAAAGGCTATTGTACCAATTGAAGAGCCAACAAGATGGACTAATCAAAAAATATCAAATTGTGCCAGGGATTCATGTGTTGAGCGTATTCCAAAAAACTATTTTTCTTGTATCTTTGTCAATTTATCAAAGTTACTCACACCCTTATATATATCTCAATCTAAATTCTTTAACTTGGAAACGTATTTCAGAAATTGTTTAAAAAACACTCTATGTTAATAGTTAAGCATTTGAATGTTTTATTTTCATAGTTAAATTAAAGAATCCTTAATATCTCTTTAGTTTAAGCTGAATCACCAAGTAATCTAGATTGAAGGATCCTTAGTTGCCCTTCGATTTTAGTTGCATCTTCCTTCCTCATTAATTATCTAGGTTTGAGAATCCTTAACTACTCTCTTTCCTCGAGTGAAAACCTTCCACCTCTCTGTCTCAAACATTTGAAATACACTCTGATACCTTGCCCTTAGAACATCTCCTTTATTGAGTTCATCCAACCCTGCTTCCTTATCTCTTAACGCCATAGCCCAATGGTCTGAAAGGCATCGATTTTCCTATCTGTTTAAAGAGATCCCACCACCCAATCTCAAACAAACCAAAACTCCTTAAGCAATCCATAACTAGCCTAAAATCCCAGCAAACAAAGCTAAATCATATAGAGAGAGCCCACTCTGAGCTAGGTTGGCTAGAACCTATGCTCCAAAGTTAGTTAGTAGTTACCTTGGCCATTTTATTTCTTCCAATAACTTCTAGAGAAACTATTGAGTGATAACACTGGGTATAAATGGTGCTATGTACATGATGGATATGTGGTATTGTGTACATATTGTACTATGTGCATGATGGATATGTGGTGTTGTGTGCATATGGTACTATGCAGACGTTGGATATGCAGTGATGTGTACAGATGATGCCATGTATGTGTTGGATATGTAGTACTATGTACAAGTGGCATTGCGTGCATGTGGTACATTGGTACTATGTACATATGGTTTGGTGTGCATGATTGTACAAGATGTGTCATGTGTATGTGGTGTTGTGTACATATTGTACAAGTGGCACTGTATGCATGTGGTGTTATGTACATGTGATGCATGTGGCATTGTGTACATGTGGTATTGTGTATGTATTGTATAGTGGTGTAGTGTACATGTGGCGTTGTGTAGGTGGTGCCATGTACATGTGATGTTGTGCACACATTGTGTAAGTGGTGTGGTGTACCGATGGTACTGTGTACATGTTGTACATAAAGTACTGGTGTATGTGTGGTATTGTGTGCATGTCATCCATGTTGTGTTATGGTCATACAATATTATGTATGTGCATCATGTAGTCATGGAATTGCAGCATGTGTACTCGTTGTGTTGTACTCTATGTAGGTACATGTATTGGGTGGTATTGCACATCGAGTATAGATGGATGCATTGTATTGTATATACTGGGTGTAGGTGTATGTGTTGTATGTCAGGTGTAGATGGATGTATTTCATGGTGTGGTATGATGTGTGGTCGTATGTTTGTGCTGCACACTATGTGTCTATGCACATGGTTAAAGAGAAGGCATTGGGTATTTTTCGGGTGTAGCAACTGATCCGAAGTGCGTACGGAATAAAGATGAAGGTAGAAGCTAAGGATTGATGAAAGGATAAGTTTTGGTATTGTATTTTGGTTTTAGTATGCATGTGATTTATGATTATGGCCTATGATGATTACATGTGATCTATGATTCTTATTTATGATGGTTACATGTCATTTATGATTTTGGTCATTATGTTTTGAGGTAACCTAATGTGATATTTTTATACATGTTGATTTGGTCAAATATTCTAGTTTGACTTATTGTGATAGGAAGCGAACATGATTGCAAATGTACCTTACTAATGAACTACCAATGAGGTATGATGTGAAATTATTTTAATTTATTTTAAAATTGATGGAAGTTATGTGCATAGTACAAGAATCATGAACATGCCCGATTGGGTAGTTAAAATCAACTACAAGAATTAGCAGTTGATATGGTGGTTTGGTGGTTTCTTATCGTGGTTTGGTAGTTGCTTTATGATGCTTTAATATATGATTTATGTTGGTTTAGTATATGCTTTATGGTGATTGATATATGCTTTATGATGGTTGATATATGCCTTATGATGATTTGATGTATGCTTTATGTTGGTTGATACATGCTATATGATGTTTTGATATATGCCTTATGATGTTTTGATAGATGCTATATGATGATTAGTGTGTGATTGATATATGTTCGGTATATGATTTGGCATATGTTTTGGTATATATATTTTGATGAGGTTGTTATATGTACAGCCATGTATGGATGTAAATACCATAACGAGCTGTGTTATAATGCTCCACTATGCGGTATGGGTGTTATGTTATTATACTGTCATGTGGATATGTTATCATGATGTTATGATGTCATATGAGTTTTCTTATGTAGGATGATCATTGTAAATACCATAATGAGCTATGTTATAAAGCTCCACTATGCGATATGTTGTCATGTTTTCATGATAGTATGTCTTGAGCATATATTTCATTGTAAATACTACATCGAGCTGGGTTATAAAGCTCCATGAGCGGTATGTCTTCTCTCAGTAGGTTGTTGAGGTATATGTGTGATTAAGCATTGAGGATGGTGTCCCCCAAGGGGGAGGGTTCTATAACAGCCCTGGTGAAAATTCCATGTAATAAATATTAAAAACAATAACCACGGATGATTGGGACACATATTCCAAGCTGAATGGTGGAAAAGACATCCTAGGGGGTGTTCATCTGATTGTTTATGGGTAAGGAAATTGGCAAAGGAAATGGCTAAGTCATTACAGAGGCGAAAAGGTATTTTGGCACATTTATTTACGAAAATAATGGAAACTAGGAGAAAAGGAATGTGAAAGGTCACATTTTGCATGTGAGGAGGAAATTGAAGGAAAATGAAGAAAATAGAGGCCTCATCAATAAAAAGGCTTATGAGGATCAGTGGGAAAGACTTGGTCAGTTCAGTTTTGGAGCTCTCTCATTACTCTCTCTCTTTCTTTCTCTCATACTCTTGGTTACATAGGGTTTTCTTGGAGCACTCTTTGAGGGTGTGGCATACTCGGACTCTTGGAGCAAGAAGGCAAAGTAAGAGCAAGAAAGCACAACAAGGCATCATCATCAACAACTACATCAGATTTTCTTGTAGGTACTGAGTTGCATGTATGATTTATTCGCTAGTTTTGACATGCATGGCACATGCATGTAGTTTCTTGGTTGTGATCTATCATTGGCATGGAGGATTGCCTAGATTAACAGTGGATTGCCTAGCCTTGCCATTTCCTAGATAGCCATGGTGATTTTGGGTTTACTTTCATTTCTTTGTTTTTTTTTTGTTCTAATTTTTCCTTAGCTTGGGTTAAGTTATTACTCCTGGAATCCCTGGTTGAAAAAACGCTATGGAATCCTCGTAACAACTTGGGTTGAGTTACTAGTCCTGGAAGCCCTAATTGGACAAATGCTCCGGAAGCCCTTGG
The DNA here is from genome assembly GCA_000404065.3 of Pinus taeda. NCBI lineage: Eukaryota > Viridiplantae > Streptophyta > Pinopsida > Pinales > Pinaceae > Pinus > Pinus taeda. The sequence continues at coordinate 89,359 of APFE030128986.1, read as the reverse complement.
CGAGTTGATTTACTAGTCCTGGAAGCCTTCGTTGGACAAACGCTTTAGAAGCCTTGTATAAGTTCTGGGTTGAGTTACTAGTTCTGGAAGCCTTGGTTGGACAAACAGTCTGGAAGCCCTGGAAGGCTTGGATGGAGACCAATATGATGATGGCTTTTGGTGATGTCCAACTGTGAGGTGGAATCATTTTTTGATGGGTTGAGGTGGGTGGCCTTTGGAAGCCCTGAATGAGTTTTGATTGATGTGTTTTATGGGATCCCATATTCATGCTTGGAATATGGCAAATGGGTGATTGGCTGTAGAGAGACTTGGCTTAGCCAATCTATGGTCAGTTGGAACATGGTAGTCCTATCTCTGGTTGGTTCATTGCATTTATTAATGAAAAAAATTCATTCCCCTGATTTTCATGTGCACATGTATTGATGTATATATGGATTTTGATAGCTGATATGTTTATTGTACTTCTATTCCTATTATGTTTTTTATTATGCACATTTACCCTAGAAGTTGTTACATCCTTTCAAGAATATCTACCTAGTACAATTATTTTATGGATCTAGCGGTCATCGATATCTAGGGACCACGAACCACATAGAAAAAAATTGATATCCATTACAAGAGGATGTTGGGTAGGGGGATTATGCCTTCGTCTAAGTGGACAAGGACTTAGTGTTAGGTTGCACCTAGCATTTTATGTATCTTGTGTAGACTCACTACCCAGCCCTTGGGTTTATCCCATGTCAAAGTAGTTTATATGGAGTCCTAGCCTGAACTTTTCCCATAACATTCTTAAGAAATATAGAGGTACCTCCATATTATTATAAGGAGGTTTATCAAATACCATGAATTTCCTATCCATCCAATTGTATTGAAATGGTTGGTATGTGCACCAGTCCATACAAATGTGTCTTTTGTTTACTCATAAACATTTGTCATTCCTTGGGTAAGTGAAAACCAACAAAAACTCTTGTTAAGCAATGTTAATGTCTCTAATTTTTTTTTATTAAGACCAGTTCTATAGCGCTCATACATCCTAGGTTTGTAATCAAAAATATTGGTTAACTAGCACTATCCATTGGAAATGGATGATACAATTGAATTTAATGAACTTGCAAGAGACAATTTTGAGGGACCTCTTGTGTTTTACAGATCCTGTATTAGTACCCTCAAAGTAGAAAAGGATAAATCCATTTCATGAATGGGAATTATTTTTTATTGGTTGGGTTTTGGTTATTCTAAGTTGTGGTTTCACCATCGTGTGAAAATTCCTACGCTGAAGGAACCCCTACTGCAGCAAATCTGAATCTACTTCACCTACTTTATTTTTAAATTACATTCATCAAGTTATTATTTTGAATACTGAAGCAAATTATTTCTGCAACCTACACTAATTAAATATTTGATCTCATGAAATAGAAAATAGAGCAAAGAACAAGATACATAAGACACACTTATTTTTGGACACAATAGTCCCCATAAAAACCCAATGCGGGAAAATTGGTGCCACGGTTCTGAGGGTTTATTATTATGCAAGAGAAATATATGAATACAAATCTAAGATGCTCATATAGAAATCCTTTATAGAGATAATACTGGTAGAAAATATGATTGAGTTTTACCTCACTTCACCCTACATAATTTCTGCTGATCCGGCACAAGACTGGCTAACCTCGACTACTTCTGCGCTAGCACTGCATCAGCTCCTTTGCGCTCTATGTCAGCTATCCCATCTATTCTGGCAATTCCTAGTAGTTCCGATTGTTTCCTACAGTTCTGGCTTCTACGTGACAGACAACTTTTCCCTCTGCATAGTCCTTTTTGGCTCCGCATCAAGACTCCGTGGACCTAGACTGGCCCAACGTCAACACTCCCGACTACTATGCTGCCTCTCTGTAATTTCTCTCCACCTCTCTGTCAATATTCTCTGAAAATTCCTTCTCCTAGATTATCACTGCCCCTCTACTGCAGAATGATCACCTAGTTTGAATTTCTCAGCTTCCTAGCCCCAGAAATCAAACTCTAGATCAATTCGTTCTCTATGTGTGTGTTTCCAAATGAAACCCAAGCCTCCGTCTTACACTTTTCCTGTTGAGACATCAACGACAAAGATTAAGTCTCTAGTCAATTGATAAGATTAAAACATCACTTGATCTTCCTTCTAGATCATTCTCACCCATATTTTGATTAATACCCATTAATATTTATTTTAATAAAATATAATCTGAGTGGAATTTCACCAAACGGTTTTTAGGTTCTTTGGAACTCATGTGCCTTAGCCTCTCCACCAATTTTCAAGCCTATAGCACTTTCAATGCTACCAAAAACTAGCACTCCCTCAACGAGGAAAGTTCTCTAGAAACAATATCCACGTGCATGATGCTCTATTTTTGAAGCACCTCCTTTTTCACTATTGCTGCCACCAACATTGTGCTAATGTTACTACTGTATTGTTGTCCATGACACTGCCACTGCCACTTTTGCATATGTACTACAAATTCCTCTCAAATGTTGCATCTATTATGCTGCTAGCACTGCCATTACTAACACTACATCCATACTACAACTCAGTTGCTAAGAGAAGCAACTAAAAAAAATCCAAAATTAGTTGAACTTAAATGTGTTCAACATAATACCATGGATGTTGGAATCTGACTTCTCTAGTATTTGACCCTCTGAATCTTCTGCGCTACTGCTGACTTTTGCACTGTTCCAACTGCACTACTGCCAAACTTGCTCTATGCTGATTAGCTCTTGGTCTCAGGCTACTACATCTATCCTCTAAACAATCCACTACATCATCTGACACTAACTCCATCTCGCTTCTGCTGAATTTTGGGCTCCTGCAGTAAAGAATTGATCCAAGAGGTGGACTCCTCAAGGATCCTGCCCACATGTAGTCCTCCCGACTAATGCTCAATATCACCCCATCTCCCTCCTGGAGATGCAAGGGCACTCATGGAAAACTCATCTTCATCAATCTTTATTGAAGCAGCCTTAGGATCATGTTTCTCATCCTTATTCTTTTTATTCAAAGGACATTGGGATGCATAATGGCTCATCTCACCACAATTGAAACATTTCACCTTTGAAATGTCCTTCTTTCACTTCGTCTTATGTTGTCCCTTCGATGCTAGAGCTATGTTTTCCTCCTCCTCCTTTGTCTTTATCACTTTCTTACTTTATTGTATACCCTATATAATTCTCCCCCACAATATCACTTTCTTACTTTATTGTATATACCCTATATAATTCTTTGGCATAAATTATACTAGCCACCTAAGTCCCTGGTGCTTAAAGAAGTTGTTGTGTTGAAATATTTGCTTTCATTTTGACATATTGAGTTGTTGTGTGGTATAATGATTTACCTCTAAAGTAAGATACATGAATTCCTCACGGGAGATGGGAAGACTTCCTTTGAAACAATTGAATTGCTTTGTGTGGAGGAAGGGGACTTAGAAATAACAATTTCTTGCCATCTGTGTTGGAATTTGGCAAAACTCCACATGAAAATTATATTAAAAATAATAGAGTTAGTTGTGGAGGTGGTGGTGAGGGACGCAATGGTCCTCAGCACCATTAGAAGTTCCCTTAAGTCTGTTAAAGACCGTGTAAACCTTATGGATATGAAAGGTGTTTATATCATCCCTTGTTCTTGTGGAACCTCATACATCGGTGAAACTGGTTGTTCTATTAACGAGAGGATCAAGGAACATGTTGCTGATATCAAGCATCGGAGGACCAAATCTTCAGCTTTAGCCGAACATGCAGAGAAGACCAAGCATCATATATGCATTGAGGAGGCTAAGGTTATCGCTAAGTTTTCTCATTTCCACCATTAGAAGTTTAGGGAAGCCATAAAAATTGAGAGGTATTCTAGTAATATTAATAGGGACGATGGCTAGAAAATTAGGAGTTGTTGGATTCCTGCCCTCTCTTCTTAGTTTTCTCCTTCTTTGTCTAGGGTTTTTTTCTTTACTTTTTGTCGAATAATATTTAATTATCAATAATATTTATCATTTTCAGCATTATTTTATTTATACTGATGTTTTAGATATTATAATCTCTTTTTTATACAATAGAATGTATTTAGATTTATATATTTAATCTTTTTTTATTGGTTTAATAATAAATAATATAACTATCAACATTATTTTTATTTATACTAATGTTTTAGTAATATTAGAATTTCTTTTTATTAAATGTTAAACTTTAATTATGCATAGAATATATATAGATTTATATAGTTAATCTTTTTTTTTCTAAGTAAAGACTAATTCTATTAAGAGAAAATGAAAATAAAGTTACAAAGAGGCAGAGGCCTCAGACAAGAGCATAAGAATGCTTGCTTTCCGGAGAGACTGAGCCATCCCAAACTTGGGAAAAGACCATTACAATGATGCATAAACCAGCCATAGAAGCCTGACATAGAATGGTAAACCATGGAGCAGAAATAGGATAAACCCTTTGAGACATCAAAAAGACCAAGCCTATAGATAGCAAAACTGTACATGTCAGCGGGAAGACCATTAACTATAGAGCTAAAAAGACATAGAACCAAAATCTTCGATGTGATTTCTCCAAAAATTTCTCTATACAAACAAATAATTCCTATAATCTTACGTAATAAAAAAAAATAATTTCACCCCATATTTCTTTCATTCTACTCTCATTATATTTTGGCCACCATTTTTTTACCCACCCTTCATACATATATAGATATATATAAATATAAAAAGTGTCTGTACAAATCATTAAAAATCAATAAATTCTATAATTAAAAAATTAAATTAAAAATCATAAAAGTCAATAAATTCTTTAATTAAAAAATTAAATTAAAAATCATAAAACTCGATCAATTCTTTAATTAAAAAGCATATTATCGTTGTTTCACTTTTCCATTATCTTTTAAAAAATTACAAATAAATAAAAAAGAAATGGAAAAAATGATTCGTTTACCGAGTAAAGTTGCTTTAAAAGGTGAGATGAACGATGAAGTCACTCGTGCTGTGAAACGGCCTTTATCAAAAACCAATGTCAAAAGTGTGCCTCGCATGCCGACAAAACTCCGTCGTCAGGCGATCTAAATTTAATCCTCGTTCTTGAATGTGTTAACAAATCTAATAAATAGGTTTCCTCGGTCGTGGACTATATTGGACAAAACTCCGTCGTCAGGCGCTCTAAATCCAATCCTCGTTCTTGAATGTGTTAACAAATCCGATTTCAAAATATTCGAAAGCGTGATTCGCATCCCCTAAAAACTCCGTCGTCAGGCGCTCTAAATTCAATCCATCTCATCAAACTTGCTGTTCAGGTCTGCATGGACTTTAACAAATAGGTTTCCTCGTTCTGGAATGTGTTTATAACTTTATATAATAGAATGTGTTTATAACTCTAACAAATACGAATGTGCGCCTTATTTGAATGCACGGACCAACTCTTCCATCGTCAGCGCTCTAAATTCATCTGTGGCGCAGAAGTGGGTAGTTCGTCGTCAACGGTGGCGCAGAATTGGGTACTTTGTCGTCAACGTTGGCGCAGAAGGATTGGTGGATTGTTATCTAATATTGCCAGAAAAGTAATATTGTTGTACTCTATAAATTCCCGTAGCACACATATTGGACCAAGATGTCTTCTACAATGGATGCGCAGACCCAACAGCTGAGTAGTGCCATTCAGAAGCTCATATCCAATGGAACAAACAACCTGGAGGTGCAGGAAAGATATATCCTGCCTCCCCATGAACGCCTACAGGTGTCTCAGATCTCTTACTCTGAGAGCATCCCTGTGATAGACCTAAAAGACCTCGATGGCCCTAACAGAGCAACAGTAGTCCATCAAATCCGACTTGCATGCGAAGAGGATGGTTTCTTCCAGGTTTCTACCTCCCCTCAAATACTTAAACTTTTGGTTGAATGTGCAGACTATTGAGTCTATACATCTCTATTGGTATGCTGGTATTAATATAATATAGTTTCTGTGTCAAGTTTCATATCCGATTGACTAATTTTTTATTGATATCAGATAGTGAACCATGGCGTGCCAAAGAATGTCATGGAAAGCATGATGGGGATAGCCAAAGAGTTCTTCGAAATGCCCGTCGAAGACCGAGCATGTCTCTACTCAGAAGACATAAAGCAGCTAGCCCGGCTTTCTACCAGCTTCAATCTTAACAAAGACAAGGTTCTCAACTGGTTGGACTATCTCACTCACCCTTGTCATCCTCTAGAAGAAGTCATCGGCTCTTGGCCTGAAAAACCAGCAGCCTACAGGTAATCAGCAAACCTTTATCTGTTATAAAATATCTAAGACAGAACACTAGAAAAGATTCATCTTAACCCACCATGGAAAAGTTTAGCTGTTTTGACCTGAGTTTTGTTACAGAGAAATTGCGGGCAAGTACTCTGGTGAGCTGAGAGCACTGATATTAAGGTTGCTGGCTGCAATTTCAGAAGCTCTGGGGCTAGATTCCAATTACTTGAATAAAATTCTTGGAAAACATAGCCATATGATGAGTATAAATTATTATCCTCCATGCCCAAACCCAGATCTTACTATTGGTGCAGCAAGCCATTCAGATGCAAGTGCCATCACTGTGTTAATGCAAAGCGATAATGTCAGTGGCCTGCAAGTATTCAGAAATGGAAAGTGGGCTTCTGTAGAACCCATAGCTGACGCGTTTGTGGTCAATTTGGGAGATCAGCTGCAGGTGAGAAAGAATGCGCAGATCTATAAAGTTAAGTTATTTTCTCTCATTGTGCAAGAATTTGATACTAATCATTCAATTTGTGTTGTGTGTGATTTGAATTGTATTAGGTTGTGAGCAATGGGAAATTTAAGAGCGTGGATCATCGAGTAATAACGAATAAGCAGAGTGCACGCATATCAATTCCCACTTTTTATTCTCCTGGACACGATGCTTTTATTGCCCCTGCAACTAGCATGGTGGATGAACATCAGCCGGCTGTGTATAGAGGATACAAGTTTGAAGAGTTTGAAGGAGCTTTCTGGAACCAGGAATTAAAGGGAAAGAGTATACTGGATCGTTTCAAGATCTAATGAAAGATCTATTGAACACTCATTTATGTTGGTCTTTCATGTAGGCATCAAGAATTTGAATTCAATGAACCGAATAAATAATATATGTAATGCATGCATTGAATTAATAATTTAGGATTTATTAAGAAATGTATAAGTAATTGAGTTTTCAAAATACTTTTTTAATAATAATAAAGTTTTAGTTTTAAATAAAAGGTTTAAGTTTTAAATTATTTTATTTTTCTTATTTTTTTAAAATGCATTTTTATTTTATATTAAAAATAATTTATTTATTTTTTAATTTATATGGGTCTTGGATAGATGGTGATCAAATGTAATATATTTACCCAAACTCATGTAATTACAGAATATTATTATTTAACTGGTTGAAGTTTTGAATCAAGTAGTTATGGAATGACTTGTAACTACTATTGTGGGTTCCAAGAAATGATTGGAGTAGTGTGAGCAAGTTAAATGGTTTTCTTTCCTTCTAGTGGATGGGGGAAAAATAATTTAAGAAACATATAGTCACAACTCATGAAGTTTGGTACTTGGACTCATTTTATAAGCTCAACAAAAAGGCCCTAGTTGTAGCCGCCATTAATATTCCCCCTTTTTCATTGGTAGCCACGGCATGATGCTCTATACTCTTGTAGTTATTGCAGCAGCCATTAATATTCAACCTTTTTCCTTGGTAGCCACGCCATTATGCTCTATATTCTTGTAGATTTCATTGCTAAATACCTTCACAAAGAAAAGATGAGGGAAAGACAATCACTCTAAGCGTTAGAGACTCAGCTTGGCGATAGATACTCTTTGTTGGCCTCAATCACCTCTTCATAGTGGGTAGTAGCTTGGCGATAGATACTCTTCGTTGGCCTCAATCTCCTCTTCATAGTGGGTAAAGAAAGAGTTGTAAATCGCCACCAACCTTCCAAACCATGGACTATTGAAAGCCATTGTGTTTCTCTTGTCCGCAAGAGATTATCCAAATATATTATACTAATAGATAAGTAACTCCATTCTTTATGGAGAAGAATAAATTGTTTCTTTAGATTTTTCGAAAATATCATGTTGTTGCGTTTTGCATGGAAAAACTAAGCAATTATCATAGATTTCTGAATATATATATATAATAAAAAGAAAATATATTACTACATGTAGATAAAGATTGTTATTACCATATAGATTGTTGCAGCGTTAAAAGATAAGTAAGCTTTTTTGTCTTTATATGACATTGCATATGCCTTTTATGTAAGAAAAGATACGATGCATGCTCTTTTCTTGAAAATGGATTTCGTAGTCATTTTCGTGGAAGTGAATATAGATTAAATAGGGTAATTTGTGAAATATTCTCAATGGGCAAGAATACTTACAGCTTTTCCAGGGTATATCGGTGTTCAATGATGTAATTGATTATTGTGTCTCTTTAATGATGTTGATTCCTTATATAATGTGATATTCATAACGTCAAGTATGTGATTAATTAATCTGGTTAACAGAATCATGAAATGGATGCAAGGTTCATCAGACAATTTATTAAATATACTACAATAGTACTACAACAATGGTTGTTAATGGTTATGCAACTTGCTGTCTTCTATTGAAAGTTACTTTATGTACTAATGAACACTCTATCTAATGGTTAATGAGGAATTTGGAATAATGATTTGGATAATTACTTGTGGCTAATTTGTGTAAAAAAAATTCTAGCTCCCTGCATTTTTATGTGAGGTTACCGGGGTATGTTACAAGTGGTATCAGAGATAAAGGTTGCAGCACTAACGTATTTGGGAATTTTTAAGTAGAAAGGAAATCGAGGTATGCTACTAGTGAGCATCAACTCAAGTATGAGTCTAACAACCTACATATTAATATATGCAGTACACTATTTTTGACATGATATGTGTGATTCATGTTTATAACTGCAAGGAGTAGTATGTTTGCTACAAAACTATGTTCATGACATTTGAATCTTGATGAGGATAAAAGATAATAAAACCTTTGTCAGACTTATGAACAATCCTAAACACTCACTAAAGAAAGTGACAATTAACTACCAACTTTTGCAAATATGGAAAAATTAATGATAGACTTAATGAACATGAAAGTTACATGCACTGCTTTTAATGAGTGAATGCATGAATGTAAATATGGGGGACATCCTTGAATAAGACAATAGAGTGTTTTAAAAGGACATTGGAAGAACCCCTTTAGATATTGAAAATAAACAATGAATCAAGTAGTGAGACTTGATTGTAATAACTAATTGTTGATTAAGTTTTCTCATGGTTGCATTAAGATGGTTCGTAGTTGTGATTGGTTAGTGTTTCACGACTAACTAATAAAACTTATATGAATGAATTGAATTTGATTTAATTACTTGAATTGTAGTTACTTCATTTATCGGTCTGTTAATAACACTGTGGAAATTCGAAATGATTCAGAAAGTGAATACTTGTTAAATAATGCATATTTATGACTAACGTTGTTGATGGGATTAAGTAGTGGTAGCTTAGTGACCAAGTGAATACCTATAAATAATGCATATTTATGAATAACATTGGTGATGGGATTAAGTAGTGGCAGTTTAATGGCCACAAGAAAACCTGTGAAGGTAAAATCATATTACAACCATAAATGAGAAAGTATAATGTTATATGATATGCATAATTGTGTTACTTGGAAAATTAGAATGTATACAACATGTATGTTAGTTATGTTTTCTATCAATCTAGATATTATGGAACCATGTTGAGGGTTAGGTGTCAATGCATGGTGTACATGCATGTTTATTTTGTTAATGATAATGTTCATATGCTTCATTATGTAAATTGTTATGGGAAAGAGTGCTAAAGACAGAAATTTAACATGCTAGATAGTTGTGAAAGCCCAAAAGGCCTTGGGTTGATGGTGGTTGCCTGTTCGGAGGGGTTAATGGCACTTTGATGCCCAGAATTCCTCTCGGTAGAGATAAATGATCTCAGTAAGGGAAAAAAGTTGGCGAAGATGGTGGAGAGCGTAAAAATCCTGTTAGGCCCCTATAATACTAGTGATTCCACCATTAGTATTGTCAATGTATCCCTTATTTTTATTATTGTGCCCTTATTGTCCCCATATTTTTATTAGTATGCCCCATAGAAACCCACTATTTTTATTTTTGTGCCTTTATGTTATTACTGTTATGTCAGCTTGATTATATTGTGACCCCTTAGACTCTTATATATTGAAGGGAGGTTTAGTCATTTGTATCATCCATGAATTTTTCATTTGTGTAATGTAAAGGAGGTTTCCCCCACGAAGAGGCTGATTTATAAGGTGTTGATCTATATTTTCTATCTTTTTGTGAGCTAGTTTCCTAACATTTGGTATGAGAGCTTTGGATTCTAGGGATTCACTGCTCCAAACAGGTCATCATGGAATTTTCGTTATAACTTTGTTTCTACGATGTTTTAGAAGCTAAAAAAACCCCATTTGAGCCACAAGCACTCTAAACTTCAGGTGCGAATTTTAGAGCTTGTCTCACTATATTTGCGGAGATATGATCTCAGGAAGTTAGGGTTTTTGCAGGCTCCCGAATTACATTCCAAACAAATGACCTAGGGAAACTTGTCATAACTTTTGTTTTGAGCATCAGATTGAAATTTCGTAAGAATTTTCAGAAATAGGACGGCCTGTAGTTTTCTGTGTATCAGTTTCAATTACTAAGATCGAAACAGTGACATGTTGTACATTGTACAAGTTCGCTCTACTGAACTAGTCTATAATCAGGTCACAGTGGGAGATTTGGCATAACTATTCCTTGGAGAATCTAACCTTGATCAGACTTGCGAGGTTAGAAATAGGACTCAAAGGGATACCGCAGGACAAGATTTCAAATATTCGAGATCCGTAGTTGCAGATATACAACAGATTCAATATCAAGCTCTTACAAAGTGAAAAAAGGGTGTGTAGTTTTTTTTTAAATTTTGCATAACATTGGTTTGAAAAATTGGTTTCAAGGAATTCAAGCTGTAGGCGGACATGTAGAGAATCCTTAACTGCTCTCCTTCCCTGAGTGAAAACCTTCCACCTCTCTATATCAAACATTTGAAGTATACTCTGCTACCTTGCCCTTGGAAAATCTCCTTTACTGAGTTCATCTAGCCCTACTTCCTTATCTCTTGATTCCATAGCCCAATGGTCTGAACAACATCGATTTACCTATTTTTTAAAAGAGATCCCACCAACCAATCTAAAACAAACGAAAACCCCTTAAGCAATCCATAACTAGCCTAAAATCCCAACAAACAAAGCTAAATCATATAGAGAGAGCCCTCTCTGAGCCTAGTTTGGCTAGAACCTATGCTCCAAAGTCAGTTAGTAGTTACCTCGACCATTTTCTTTGTTCCAATAAATTCTAGAGAAAATACTGAGAGATAACATAGTGGTGACCATACTGGGGACTTCGATCCTCAAGTCCTAACAAAGCTTTAATAAATTTTACATCTATATTTTCATCCTCTTAAAGTGATTTATTAGAAGTTATTTTGCAAGATCTCACAAAAGAAATTAAAATTTTTGAAATTATGGCTTCTAGGAAGACTCATTTTACTAGGGCTAATGCAGACCCAAACCCTGCCCTAGCAGTTGGTAATCCTAACCTAATTTCAAGGAAATCCAAAAAAGAAGAAACTCAGGTTGTTTACATACCATTAGTTAAAGCTAATTCATGTCCTGATGAGTGGTTATTTTTGGAAGAACTTCCCTTTGATGTGCCATTTGACTTATCATTATTTAGAACAAAATCTAAAACTGCAATAGATGAAACTATTCTAGACCCTGATTTTGTTGTTGATCTTGAAGTTCAACAGGCAAATCAATCAATAGATGAATACATTTTGAGAACTCCTCAATCATCCATTAATATTGTTGCCACCCCTGAGCTTTCTGAACAATTGTCTTTTAGTTTGAGTTCACCATTTTTTCCTTCAACTCCCAGAATAATACCTTCAAAAGTACATTCATCCCCACCATTTATACCTACACTTCCACACCAACCTATAAGTACCAATTCATCATCATCTAGTTCGCATGCATCAGTTTCAAGCCATTATTCAACCACCTCAACTTTACTCCCCAGTCAAACCACAATCACAACAATGGGAAACAGATATGCTCCTCTTGTCCTAAATACCCAACTTCATTCCATGCCTGTAGATTATCAGATATATTTTCTTGTTTGATGTTATTGGTCATTACACTGCCCATCAGCATGTAAACAAGATGTCAGAATTTTTTGAATTACATGAAATAGATGAGGCAGATGTCCAAATGAGACTCTTTGCCCAAACATTAACTGGTGATGTAAAGAAATGGTTCAAAGCCTTTCCTGCCAACCATATTGTAGTCCTAGCAAACTTTCGAAGGTTATTCATAGATAGGTGGGAAAGAAAAAAGAAGCCCTTAGAGATACTTTCTCAATATGACAATATTAAGAGAAATCCCAGCGAGCCAATTCAGGACTATTGCACCAGGTTTAATAATATCTATAATGCAATTCCAGCTAACATTAAGCCCCCACTTGACTTAGCATTGATTAAGTTCTGTGATGGTTTTGATGCTGATATGTCATACCAGCTCCTGGAGAGAAATTCTGAAACCTTTGAGCAAATGCAGAGTAATGTTGTCAGTGTAGAAGCCAACTTGTTAGCTAGGAAATCATGAATGAGGAATGAAAAGAAAGTTCCACTTAAATAAGAAGCTTCAACTTCAGATGGAAAAGTAGATGTTTTAGCTAAAAGTTTAGAAAGAATCATGGATAGATTAGATATCATGGATAGGAAAAATCAATGGGAAAATCAACAGCAAAAACCTCCAATAAGAAACTGATCTAATAATCACGCTATGAGTGACCTCAGTTGAAGATTTGTTAAACAAAAGGTATTATAGACTTAGGTGTTGTTGTGTGTTCTGTGTTGTTGAAACAACGGATCGATTAGATTGCCAATACACCGACATTTTGAATGGAAAGAACACAGAGAAATACAGTAAGCAATACTAGACAAAAACAATTTTTAATAAGGAGTTCACCTATTCTCCAGGGCTACGTCTCCAGTCTAGCTTCAATATGAGTTCTCCTGACAGCAGATTTTGCTTGGCAGGGTAGTTCTTGGATTCCCCAAGCCACTCAGAGTTCACAGACTCCCTTTCTTCCTGCCAGCTCTGTGACCTTTGGTCTACAGTGGAAAGAGCCAACTGTGATGCTCAATCCAGACAGATTCTTCTATGGGAAAGCTTGATTCTTCAAGCTCTTTGGTGCTTGATGCTGCCTATGGTCAGCTTGGCCCTCTGTCTCCTCTGCTTGGCTTTACTGCTCTCTGTGCTTAGTCCTGCTCTCAGGGTTCACTGTTCACTGTCTCTCTTGGTCGCCTGGACTCTTCGATCTGAATATCTCTTCTGATCTCTCGTTCACTGTCTCTGCTCATGGCTTTAGCCATTCAACCTTCGTGTTTGTTCGTTTCCTCTCCTTCCTACATCGATTTTCCAGTCGCCTATGTGCTTGGAATTCCCTATTCGGCATCAGCATAATGCTCAGGAAGTAGCCACGTGTCTCCATCGGAACTGCGCCAACCCGCTTGTCGATTCGTTTCTTTCTCCTCCATGGCGCTCAACGAATTCCAAATCCTCTTAAATTGCGACTTGATCACCTGTCAATTCTACTCTGTCTATCGGCCGCAATCTCAGCTATCCAATCTAGGCTCCTCCAGATCCAACGTCATTCGCACATCGAGAACGGTTGACTTGCTCGACCGATAACGCACAATCGTGGCAGTTTTTCTCTCTCCTCCACTGCCACGTGTCGATCGTTGATTGTGATCGCTCCGCTTTCTCCAAACCACTTATCGTTTAAGGGTGTCCTGATCAAACCACAGGTTTCCAGGCCATGGGTCCCACCGTCGTACGTTGGCGCTTTTTACCTTTTTCTGCCCGCGGTCCCCTAGCTCCCATCGTGACCAAGCACTTAAGCTCTACCATTTCGGCCCTGTTTGCCCAGCGATGCGGCGCTTCAAAAACCACCTCCTTTTCCTGATCCAAGGCTCTCAAGGGATATTTTGACCTCCTGCGGAGTCTCCATGGGCCTCGGTGAGCGCACTTTGACCGAGGTCCTCGTCGTTCCACACCGGCTGCCATGGCCACTAGTTCAGGGTGTTTTCGACTGTTGTTTGGAATCTTCAAGGATTTGTTCGACCTATTTTAGTCACGGTTCTTATGACAGTTGTTTATGGCTCTGATTTGGATCACAGCCTCCCAACTGAAAATCTTTTGGACCACCAAAAGTTGGTTTTCTTCAAGCATCGACTAAGTGAGGAAACTGTTGTTCACTTGTCCAATCTCAATCCACTTCGCACTGCTCGGTTTCGAACCTTTAAGCCCAATTCTGAGGTATTCCACTTGTCCACTACATGTCGTCCTTACCTTCCTGTCCAGCACTGTATCTTCCTGCAACTCATTAAGATATTCCGGTAGTAGGTCATCAACAGAAGGCAATTGACTATACTCTTCAAGGTCCTCAATCATTGAAGGTTCAAACAATCTCAAGCAATTTGCGTTCACGACTGAGTAGATGTGCATGTAAGCTGGCAGATCAAGGCGAAAAGCATTCTCACCAATCCTCTCAAGTATCTTGAAGGGTCCATACCTGATAGGTTTTAGCTTTTTCCTTCACCTTGCATCTTGTCCTTGCTGATATACAGCCAGACTTGGTCTCCAACTTGAAAACTATGCTCCATCTGATGCTTATCATGCCTAGCCTTGTACTTGGCCTGGTTCCTTTCTAGTTGTTCCTGTACTACCTGGTGGATCTCTTCGATCTATTCAATGAACCTAGTTGCCTTGTCCACATCACTGTGTCCATCAACCATGGTATCTTTACCAAAGACAAAATCCAAAGGAGACCTTGGTATGAAACCAAAGCAGGTCTCAAAAGTAGATCTCTGTGTAGAAGAATGTTTGGATCTATTGTAAGCATGCTGCACATAACACAAATGCTCATCCCAAAGCTTAGGATGTTTGCTGCAATATCCTCTCAGTAACTAAATCACTGTCCTGTTAACTACTTCTGTCTGGCCATCCGTTTGTGGATGAAAAGCTGTGCTTCTTTAATTTGGTGTCCATTAGTTCCCACAGACTTGACAAAAACTCCCGCAAAATGGTGTCTCGATCAGATATAATGGAGTGGGTAATCCAAAATGAACCCATACATTTCAAAGAACAATTTTGACAGTTATCAGCTATAATTGTTTACTACAAGGTATCAAAATACACATTTTGCTAAACCTATCCACAACAACATATAGATAGTCATGACCTTTCCTAGATTTAGGCAGTCCCCCAACAAAATCCATGGAAATGCTTTCCCAAGGGTGAGAAGGAACTGGCAAAGGAGTGTAAAAGCCTAGTTTCCTATTATTGGGCTTGCTTTTAGCGCACATAGCACACCCCTTTACATATCTAGAAACTGTATCATTCATTTTCAGCCAATAGCAGAACCTTTGCACCTGTGCAACTGTTTTACTTATTCCAAAATGACCTGATTTCAAAGAAGTGTGTGCTTCCCTAATTATCTTTACTCTCTCAGTTTGTCGAATGCAGAGTTTCCCACAATGATATAAGAGTCGGTCCTTCACATGATAGTCCAATTCTTCTACTCTTTTGCCTTGACTCAAAATTGCATATACATCTTTAAAGTCCATGTCCTGAGCATACTGTTCTATGTAGCTTTCATGCAGCACAAAATTATGCTTAAGTATGGTAGATGCATTTATAATGGGTCTAGATAACATATCCGCAACCTTGTTATGTATGCCCTTTTTATATCTGATGGCTAAATGGAACTGTTGTAGAAAACCCATCCATCTATAATGTCTTGATTTTTGCAACTTAGTTTGGGAGTGTAGATATTGAAGTGGTTGATGATCATGTGTATTACTGTCTCTTCACTCATTAAGTAATGTTTCCACTTTTTCACACTCTGAACTAATGCATACAATTATTTATCATAGGTAGGATAGTTAACCACTGCAGGATTAAAAGTCTCAGAATGGTAACATATGGGTTTACCGTGCTGTGTCAACACTGCTCCCATGGCATAGTCACTGGCATCAGTTTGGATCTCGAATGGCCTTTGTAGATCTGGCAGTGC
This sequence comes from Pinus taeda, assembly GCA_000404065.3. NCBI lineage: Eukaryota > Viridiplantae > Streptophyta > Pinopsida > Pinales > Pinaceae > Pinus > Pinus taeda. The sequence continues at coordinate 73,140 of APFE030128986.1, read as the reverse complement.
TAGTACAGGTGTTGTACTAATTTTTTCTTTCAAGGTGTTGAAGGCTTTCTGCTATTTGCCTCCCCACTGGAACACCTTGTTCAATCCTGTCAAAGCATGTAAGGGAGCTGCAATTGAGGAAAAATTTGAAATGAATTTCCTCCAATATTGTACTGCTCCTAAGAAGCTTCTCACTTCTGTAGCAGACTTGGGTTTAGGCCAGTTTATAATGACTGCCACTTTAGAGGGATCTATTTTCAATTCACCTCCCCCTACTAGATGAACCAAATAATTTAGAGAGGTTTTGCCAAATTCACATTTAGAGAGTTTAACATAAAAATTTTCTCTTTTCAAAACATCTAATGTCTCCTTAACATGCTTTAAACGTTCTTTCCACGTTTTACTGAAAATCAGAATTTCATCCAGATACACAATAAAAAAATCATCAAGAAAAGGTCTGAGTACATCATTCATTAATCTCATGAAAGTAGCAGGGGTATTGGTCAAGCCAAAAGGCATAACCAGCCATTCATACAATCCTTGCTTTGTTTTGAAAGTAGTCTTCCATGCATCTTGCTCTGCAACTCTGACCTGATGGTATCCACTATGCAAATCCAGCTTGGTGAAATAAAAATCTTCCTTCAATTGATCAAAAAGATCATCTATGCGAGGAAGGGGATAACGGTTTTTGATTGTTATCTTATTCAGTGCTCGGTAATCAATGCACATTCTCCACGAGCCATCTTTCTTTCTCACCAAAACAATTGGTGACCCACATGGTGATGTGCTAGGCCTGATGAACCCTTTCTCCAGCAACTCCCCCCTCATCCGACGGTCCATAGCGATATCGACCATGCTCGATGACTGACCTTTGCCCACCCAATAAGGCGGTTTTCCCTGACCCCCCGACTGCTACGTGTCAAACGATGGAGCATATCAAGTTTCCGCTCCTAAATACTGCATTCCTCACTAAAGCAGTGCGACCCCCTGTAAAACCACCTCCCCGCCAATCCAATAAACTACCAATTATTCATAAAAATGAAATTTCCACCAAAAGTGACTGTTGTTCCACAAAGAGGCTATGAAGCCCTGTTTTGTCTCTTTCGCTCGTTTTCCTTGTAAAACCTCAGCGAACCAGTGTGATACATGCAAACCTGAAAACTACCAACAGACCCCATTTAAAGTCCTGAAGATGTTGCAAAAACTCCAATCAACCTCTCGATCTGTACTAAACCCATTCAAACCTCTGTAGTGGCCGAGACACCAAGTTGAAGTCAAATAACCTAAACTCCATATGTCTGTGAACAAGATGGATAGACAACCCTTTCAATTTGAAAGCGTTCAGTTTGTGAAGTGATTTAATTAACTACAAATTAATTAAAAATCGCTTTAAATTCAAAAACTTGTGACCAAACCCTTTTGAAAACTTCCCGTTTCTTTCAAAACCTCTGTCAAAACCTCTGAAAGTCAAATGCAAAACCAGAAGAAATGAATTATGAAACCAAGGAAAATGAAATACACAGAAGAACATTGACAATCAAATTATGTGACGCTGAATAAATAAGAGATTAAAAGCCATGATGGAAATTGACTGATTTACAGTAAGAAAAATGCAGTAAAAGGGTACAAACAAAACAACCAGGTGAGAACATGAAAAAATGTCGGCAAGGTCAAAGAGTATCAGTGTCAAAGAGTATCAAATGAAAGACAAAGGTAAATGAAGATTCTAGCGTAAGAAAGAAAAACAACAAGGGAGCATAAAGGGCTTAAATCCATAAAAGACAACATTACCAAAATAAAAGGGACAACATGAAACAGTTCATTAGCTGTCTCTATCTTCCCATAACGACAACATATTTATTTCCTAGAATAAATCTCAATTTAGTTTGAGATGTTTTGTAAAAAAGCTATGTATAAATACTTCACAATTAGAAGTATGTAGGGTTGACACTATTGTACATTTATGTAGGCTTCTTGATCTAGAGGAACAAAAGGCTATTGTACCAATTGAAGAGCCAACAAGATGGACTAATCAACAAAGATCAAATTATGCCAGGGATTCATGTGTTGAGCGTATTCCAAAAAACTATTTTTCTTGTATCTTTGTCAATTTATCAAAGTTATTCACAACCTTATATATTATATATATATATATATATATATATATATATATATATATTCAAAATCTAAATTCTTTAACTTTGGAAACATATTTCAGAAATTGTTTAAAACACACTGTGTGTTAATAGTTAAGTATTTGAATGTTTTATTTTCATAGTTAAATTAAAGAATCCTTAATTTCTCTTTAGTTTAAGCTGAATCACCAAGTAATCCAGATTGAAGGATCCTTAGTTGCCCTTCGATTTTAGTTGCATCTTCCTTCCTCATTCATTATCTAGGTTTGAGAATCCTTAACTACTCTCTTTCCTCGAGTGAAAACCTTCCACCTCTCTGTCTCAAACATTTGAAATACACGGTGCTACCTTTCCCTTGGAACATCTCCTTTACTGAGTTCATCCAACCCTGCTTCCTTATCTCTTAACTCCATAGCCCAATGGTCTGGAAGGCATCGATTTTCCTATCTGTTTAAAGAGATCCCACCACCCAATCTCAAACAAACCAAAACTCCTTAAGCAATCCATAACTAGCCTAAAATCCCATCAAACAAAGCTAAATCATATAGAGAGAGCCCACTCTAAGCCTAGGTTGGCTAGAACCTATGCTCCAAAGTTGGTTAGTAGTTACCTTGGCCATTTTACTTCTTCCAATAGCTTCTAGAGAAACTATTGATTGATAACACTGGGTATAAATGGTGCTATGTACATGATGGATATGTGGTATTGTGTACATATTGTACTATGTGCATGATGGATATGTGGTGTTGTGTGCATATGGTACTATGCACACGTTGGATATGAAGTGATGTGTACAAATGATGCCATTTATGTGTTTCATATGTAGTACTATGTACAAGTGGCATTGCGTGCATGTGGTACATTTGTACTATGTACATATGGTGTGGTGTGCATGATTGTACAAGATGTGTCATGTGTATGTGGTGCTGTGTACATATTGTACAAGTGGCACTGTATGCATGTGGTGCTATGTACATGTCATGCATTTGGTGTTGTGTACAAGTTGTATTGTGTACGTATTGTATAGTGGTGTAGTGTACATGTGGCGTTGTGTAGGTGGTGCCATGTACATGTGATGTTGTGCACACATTGTTTAAGTGGTGCGGTGTACCGATGGTACTGTGTACATGTTGTACATATGATACTGGTCTACGTGTAGTATTGTGTGCATGTCATCCATGTTGTGTTATGGTCATACAATATTATGTCTGTGCATCATGTAGTCATGGAATTGCAGCATGTGTACTCGTTGTGTTGTACTCTGTGTAGGTACATGTATAGAGTTGTATTGCACATCGAGTATAGATGGATGCATTGTATTGTATATACTGGGTGTAGGTGTATGTGTTGTATGTCAGGTGTATATGCATGTATTTCATGGTGTGGTATGCTGTGTGGTCGTATGTTTGTGCTACACACTATGTGTCTATGCACATGGTTAAGGAGAAGGCATTGGGTGTTTTTCGGGTGTAGCAACTGATCCGAAGTGTGTACGAAATAAAGATGAAGGTAGAAGCTAAGGATTGATGAAAGGATAAGTATCGATATTGTAGTTTGGTTTTAGTATGCATGTGATTTATGATTATGGTCTATGATGATTACATGTGATCTATGATTCTTATTTATGATGGTTACATGTCATTTATGATTTTTGTCATTATGTTTTTAGGTAACCTAATGTGATATTTTTATACATGTTGATTTGGTCAAATATTCTAGTTTGAATTTTCTTGATAGGAAGCGAACATGATTGAAAATGTACCTTACTAATGAACTACCAATGAGGTATGATGTGAAATTATTTTAAAATTGATGGAAGTTATGTGCATAGTACAAGAATCATGAACATGCCCGATTGGGTAGTTGAAATCAACTACAAGAAGTAGCAGTTGATATGGTGGTTTGGTGGTTTCTTATCATGATTTGCTAGTTGCTTTATGATGCTTTAATATATGATTTATGTTGGTTTAGTATATGCTTTATGGTGATTGATATATGCTTTATGATGGTTGATATATGCCTTATGATGATTTGATATATGCTTTATGTTGGTTGATACATGCTATATGATGTTTTGTTATATGCCTTATGATGTTTTGATAGATGCTATATGATGATTAGTGTATGATTGATATATGTTCGGTATATTATTTGGCATATGTTTTGGTATATATATTTTGATGAGGTTGTTATATGTACAACCATGTATGGATGTAAATACCATAACGAGCTGTGTTATAATGCTCCACTATGCGGTATGGGTGTTATGTTATTATGCTGTCATGTGGATATGTTATCATGATGTTATGATGTCATATGGGTTTTCTTAAGTAGGATGATCATTGTAAATACCATAATGAGCTATGTTATAAAGCTCCACTATGCGGTATGTTGTCATGTTTTCATGATATTATGTCTTGAGCATATCTTTCATTATAAATACTACATCGAGCTGGGTTATAAAGCTCCATGAGCGGTATGTCTTCTCTCAGTAGGTTGTTGAGGTATATGTGTGATTAAGCATTGAGGATGGTGTCCCCCAAGGGGGAGGGTTCTATAACAGCCCTGGTGAAAATTCTATGTAATAAATATTAAAAACAATAACCACGGATGACTGGGACACATATTCCGAGCTGAATGGTGGAAAAGACATCCTAGGGGGTGTTCATTTGATTGTTTATGGGTAAGGAAATTGGCAAAGGAAATGGATAAGTCATTAAAGAGGCGAAAAGGTATTTTGGCACATTTATTTATGAAAATAATAGAAATTAGGAGAAAAGGAAGGTGAAAGGTCACATTTTGCATGTGAGGAGGAAATTGAAGGAAAATGAAGAAAATAGAGGCCTCATTAATAAAAAGGCTTATGAGCATCAGTGGGAAAGACTTGGTCAGTTCAGTTTTGGAGCTCTCTTTTTACTCTCTCTCTCTCTCTCTCGTACTCTTGGTTACATAGGGTTTTCTTGGAGCACTCTTAGAGGGTGTGGCATACTCGGACTCTTAGAGCAAGAAGGCAAAGGAAGAGAAAGAAAGCACAACAAGGAATCAACATCAGCAACTACATCAGATTTTCTTGTAGGTACTGAGTTGCATGTATGATTTATTCACTAGTTTTGACATGCATGGCACATGAATGTGGCTTCTTGGTTGTGATATATCATTGGCATGGAGGATTGCCTAGATTAATAACGGATTGCCTAGCCTTGCCATTTCCTAGATAGCCATGGTGATTTTGGGTTTACTTTCATTTCTTTGTTTTTTTTTTTTTCTAATTTTTCCTTAGCTTGGGTTAAGTTATTACTCCTGGAAGCATTGGTTGAAAAAACGCTATGGAATCCTCGTAACAACTTGGGTTGAGTTACTAGTCCGGGAAGCCCTAATTGGACAAATGCTCTGGAAGCCCTTGGTGAGTTGAGTTACTAGTCCTGGAAGCCTTCATTGGACAAACGCTTTAGAAGCCTTGTATAAGTTCTGGGTTGAGTTACTAGTTCTGGAAGCCTTGGTTGGACAAACAGTCTGGAAGCCCTGGAAGGCTTGGATGGAAACCAATATGATGATGGCTTTTGGTGATGTCCAACTGTGAGGTGGAATCATTTTTTGATGGGTTGAGGTGGGTGGCCTTTGGAAGCCCTGAATGAGTTTTGATTGATGTGTTTTATGGGATCCCATATTCATGCTTGGAATATGGCAAATGGGTGATTGGCTGTAGAGAGACTTGGCTTAGCCAATCTATGGTCGGTTGGAACATGGTAGTCCTATCTCTGGTTGGTTCATTGCATTTATTAATGAAAAAAAATCATTCCCATGATTTTCATGTGCAAATGTATTGATGTATATATGGATTTTGATAGCTGATATGTTTATTGTACTTCTATTCCTATTATGTTTTTTTTTATGTACATTTACCCCAGAAGTTGTTACATCCTTTCAAGAATATCTACCTAGTACAATTATTTTATGGATCTAGCGGTCACCGATATCTAGGGACCACGAACCACATAGAAAAAAATTGATATCCATTACAAGAGGATGTTGGGTAGGGGGATTATGCCTTCGTCTAAGTGGACAAGGACTTAGTGTTAGGTTGCACCTAGCATTTTATGTATCTTGTGTAGACTCACTACCCATCCCTTGGGTTTATCCCATGTCAAAGTAGTTTATATGGAGTCCTAGCCTGAACTTTTCCCATAACTTTCTTAAGAAATATAAAGGTACCTCCATATTATTATAAGGAGGTTTATCAAATACCATGAATTTCCTATCCATCCAATTGTATTGAAATGGTTGGTATGTGCACCAGTCCATACAAATGTGTCTTTTGTTTACCCATAAACATTTGTCATTCCTTGGGTAAGTGAAAACCAACAAAAACTCTTGTTAAGCAATGTTAATGTCTCTAATTTTGTTTTTATTAAGACCCGTTCTATACCGCTCATACATCCTAGGTCTGTAATCAGAAATATTGGTTACCTAGCACTATCCATTGGAAATGGATGATACAATTGAATTTAGTGAACTTGCATGAGACAATTTTGAGGGATCTCTTGTGTTTTACAGATCCTGTATTAGTACCCTCAAAGTAGAAAAGGATAAATCCATTTCATGAATGGGAATTATTTTTTATTGGTTGGGTTTTGGTTATTCTAAGTTGTGGTTTCACCATCGTGTGAAAATTCCTACACTGAAGGAACCCCTACTGCAGCAAATCTGAATCTACTTCACCTACTTTATTTTTAAATTACATTCATTAAGTTATTATTTTGAATACTGAAGCAAATTATTTATGCAACCTACACTAATTAAATATTTGATCTCATGAAATAGAAAATAGAGCAAAGAACAAGATACATAAGGCACACTTATTTTTGGACACAATAGTCCCCATAAAAACCCAATGCGGCAAAATTGGTGCCACAGTTCTGAGGGTTTATTATTATGCAAGAGAAATATATGAATACAAATCTAGGATGCTCATATAGAAATCCTTTATAGAGATAATACTGGGAGAAAATATGATTGAGTTTTACCTCACTTCACCCTACAGAATTTTGGCTGATCCGGCACAAGACTGGCTAACCTCGACTACTTCTGCACTGGCACTGCATCAACTCATTTGCCCTCTATGTCAGCTATCCCATCTATTCTGGCAATTCCTGGTAGTTCTGGTTGTTTCCTACAGTTCTGGCTTCTACGTGACAGACAACTTTTCCCTCTGCACAGTCCTTTTTGGCTCCGCATCAAGACTTCGTGGGCCTAGACTGTCCCAACGTCAACACTCCCGAATACTATGCTACCTCTCTGTAATCTCTCTCCACCTCTCTGTCAATATTCTCTGAAAATTCCTTCTCCTAGATTATCACTGCCCCTCTGCTGGAGAATGATCACCTAGTTTGAATTTCTCAGCTTCCTAGCCCCAAAAATCAAACTCTAGATCAATTCATTCTCTATGTGTGTGTTTCCAAATGAAACCCAAGCCTCCATCTTACACTTTTCCTGTTGAGACTTCAACGACCAAGATTAAGTATCTAGTCAATTGATAAGATTAAAACATCACTTGATCTTCCTTCTAGATCATTCTCACCCATATTTTGATTAATACCCATTAATATTTTAATTTCCCTAAGTTTAGACTAAGGAACTCCCTCAAAATCATTATTTATTTTAATAAAATATAATCTGAGTGGAATTTTACCAAACAGCTTTTAGGTTCTTCGGGACTCATGTGCCTTAGCCTCTCCACCAATTTTCAAGGCTATAGCACTTCCAATGCTACCAAAAACTAGCACTCCCTCAGCGAGGAAAGTTATCTAGCAACAATATCCACGTGCATGATGCTCTATTTTTGAAGCACCTCCTTTTTAACTATTGCTGCCACCAACATTGTGCTAATGTTACTACTGTACTGTTGTCCATGACACTACCACTGCCATTTTTGCATATGTACTACAACTTCCTCTCAAATGTTGCATCTATTATGCTGCTAGCACTGCCATTACTAACACTACATCCATACTGCAACTCAGTTGCTAAGAGAAGCAACTAAAAAAAATCCAAAATTAGCTGAACTTAAATGTGTTCAACATAATACCATGGATGTTGGAATCTGACTTCTCTAGTATTTAACCCTCTAAATCTTCTGCGCTACTGCTGACTTTTGCACTGTTCCAACTGAACTACTGCCAAACTTTCTCTATGTTGATTAGCTCTTGGTCTCGGGCTACTACATCTATCCTCTAAACAATCCACTACATCATCTGACACTAACTCCATCTCACTTCTGCTGAATTTTGGGCTCCTGTAGTAAAGAATTGATCCAAGAGGTGGACTCCTCAAGGATCCTACCCACATGTAGTCCTCTCAACTAAAGCTCAATATCACCCCATCACCCTCCTAGAGATGCAAGGGCACTCATGGAAAACTCATCTTCATCAATATTTATTGAAGCAGCCTTAGGATCATGTTTCTCATCCTTATCCTTTTTATTCCAAGGACATTGGGATGCATAATGGCTCATCTCACCACAATTGGAACATTTCACCTTTGAAATGTCCTTCTTTCACTTCATCTTATGTTGTCCCTTTGATGCTAGAGCTATGTTTTCCTCCTCCTCCTTTGTCTTTATGCCACTCCGACTGTTGCCATTGAGGTTGACATTTACTAGGTCCGTCCTTAACTCCTCCTATTGAAGAGCTGCCTACATCTCCTCCCATTATGGTAGTTTTTCCTTGCCTAATATGATTTGGACGAAAAATTTCCATTCATTTGAGACTCCATTCACGGATATTCTTACCATCGCGGTTGGCTGAGGATTGGAATTGTTGGTATGTGCACCAGTCCATACAAATGTTTCTTTTGTTTACTCATAAACATTTCTCATTCCTTGGGTAAGTGAAAACCAACAAAAACTCTTGTTAAGCAATGTTAATGTCTCTAATTTTTTTTTTATTAAGAACATTTCTATAGCGCTCATACATCCTAGGTCTGTAATAAAAAATATTGGTTAACTAGCACTATCCATTGGAAATGGATGATACAATTGAATTTAATGAACTTGCAAGAGACAAATTTGAGGGATCTCTTGTGTTTTACAGATCCTGTATTAGTACCCTCAAAGTAGAAAAGGATAAATCCATTTCATGAATGGGAATTATTTTTTATTGGTTGGGTTTTGGTTATTCTAAGTTGTGGTTTAACCATCATGTGAAAATTCCTACACTGAAGGAACCCCTACTGCAGCAAATCTGAATCTACTTCACCTACTTTATTTTTAAATTACATTCATCAAGTTATTATTTTTAATACTGAAGCAAATTATTTCTGCAACCTACACTAATTAAATATTTGAACTCATGAAATAGAAAATAGAGCAAAGAAAAAGATACATAAGACACACTTATTTTTGGACACAATAGTCCCCATAAAAACCCAACGCGGGAAAATTGGTGCCACAGTTCTGAGGGTTTATTATTATGCAAGAGAAATATATGAATACAAATCTAAGATGCTCATATATAAATCCTTTATAAAGATAATACTGGCAGAAAATATGATTGAGTTTTACCTCAATTCACCCTACAAAAGTTTGGCTGATCCGGCACAAGACTGGCTAACCTCGACTACTTCTGCGCTGGCACTGCATCATCTCCTTTGCCCTCTATGTCAGCTATCCCATCTATTCTGGAAATTCCTAGTAGCTCCGATTGTTTCCTACAGTTTTGGCTTCTACGTGACAGACAACTTTTCCCTCTGCATAGTCCTTTTTGGATCTGCATCAAGACTCCGTGGGCCTAGACTGGCCCAACGTCAACACTCCCGACTACTATGCTGCCTCTCTGTAATCTCTCTCCACCTCTCTGTGAATATTCTCTGAAAATTCCTTCTCCTAGATTATCACTGCCACTCTGCTGCAGAATGATCACCTAGTTTGAATTTCTCAGCTTCCTAGCCCCAGAAATCAAACTCTAGATCAATTCGTTCTCTATGTGTGTGTTTCCAAATGAAACCCAAGCTTCCATGTTACACTTTTCCTGTTGAGACTTCAACGACCAAGATTAAGTCTCTAGTCAATTGATAAGATTTAAACATCACTTGATCTTCCTTCTAGATCATTCTCACCCATATTTTGATTAATACCCATTAATATTTTAATTTCCCTAAGTTTAGACTAAGGAACTCCCTCAAAAATATTATTTATTTTAATAAAATATAAACTGAGTGGAATTTCACCAAACTGTTTTTAGGTTCTTTGGAACTCATGTGCCTTAGCCTCTCCACCAATTTTCAAGGCTATAGCACTTCCAATGCTACCAAAAACTAGCACTCCCTCAATGAGGAAAGTTCTCTGGCAACAATATCCACGTGCATGATGCTCTATTTTTGAAGCACCTCCTTTTTCACTGTTGTTGCCACCAACATTGTGCTAACGTTACTACTGAACTGTTGTCCATGACACTTCCACTGCCACTTTTGCATATGTACTACAACTTCCTCTCAAATGTTGCATCTATTATGCTGCTAGCACTATCATTACTAACACTACATCCATACTGCAACTCAGTTTTTGAGAGAAGCAACTAAAAAAAATCCAAAATTAGTTGAAATTAAATGTGTTCAACATAATACCACAGATGTTGGAATTTGACTTCTCTAGTATTTGACCCTCTGAATCTTCTGCGCTACTGCTGACTTTTGCACTGTTCCAACTGCACTACTGCCAAACTTGCTCTATGCTGATTAGCTCTTGGTCTCGGGCTACTACATCTATCCTCTAAACAATCCACTACATCATCTGACACTAACTCCATCTCGCTTCTGCTGAATTCTGGGCTCCTGTAGTAAAGAATTGATCCAAGAGGTGGACTCCTCAAGGATCCTGCCCACATGTAGTCCTCCCGACTAAAGCTCAATATCACCCCATCTCCCTCCTGGAGATGCAAGGGCAATCATGGAAAACTCATCTTCATCAATCTTTATTGAAGCAGCCTTAGGATCATGTTTCTCATCCTTATCCTTTTTATTCAAAGGAGATTGGGATGCATAATGGCTCATCTCACCACAATTGAAACATTTCACCTTTGAAATGTCCTTCTTTCACTTCGTCTTGTGTTGTCCCTTCGATGCTAGAGCTATGTTTTCCTCCTCCTCCTTTTTCTTTATGCCACTCCGACTGTTGCCATTGAGGTTGACATTTACTAGGTCCCTCCTTAACTCCTCATATTGAAGAGCCACCTACATCTCCTCCCATGATGGTAGCTTTTCCTTGCCTAATATGATTTGGACGAAAAATTTCCATTCATCTGAGACTCGATTCAGGGATATCCTTACCATCGCGGTTGGCTGAGGATTGGAACCCACTACAACAAGCTAGTGTCTAGTGTCCTGAACATGTTCAAGATAGATGTTCACCCCTTCTCCTTTCTGCATCAAAGTCCACTGCAACTTTTGCTCTAAATACATCTTCTGTTATTTAGAAGAGCCTTCATACAGAGAAGACAAGGCTTCCCACATATCTCGGGTTGTATCCTTGCCCTGTAAGAGTGAGACCATGTGATCTCGAACTCCATATAGAATGAGCCTCTTTTCCTTCCCTTGCTTGGCCTTGTACTTGTTCTTTTGATTGTTTTCAGCAGGAAAAACCATACTCTTGACGTTGGCCTCAAGATCATATTCCTCTAGAACAATTAAGATTTTGGTCTTTGATATGACATAGTTGGAGGCTCCATCCAACCTATCCTGATCTCTGAGCCCATGCGATGCCATTTCACCCAATTGTCAAATTGACTCCTCTAGTCACTGCTTAGCACTGCTCACTTTCTCAGCAAGTGAGAAATTCAAACTTTCTGGCAGAAAGTTATCTGAGGAGAAAATTCTCCTTCTACGTGTCTTCGTTCTTTTCTAGAGGATTTATGCCCCGATAGAAACTGCGCCCTTCAAGCACTATGTTGAGGCTCTGCATCACTCCCTCTACCTCTGCAAACTCACGAACTAGAAATTGTACCTCTCTATTGTCTCACTCAGAGAGAGATTTCCTCGGATCTGCTTCTTGACAAGGACTGCGCAATCCCTTGAAGGGGATTTGAATTTCTTCCAAGTGCAGCTTTTGGCCTCACTGCTCAGCACTAGATCTGCTCTTCCTATTTCAAAATCAATGCTTTGATACTATGTGAAAATTCCTACAATGAAGGAACCCCTACTGCAACAAATATGAATCTACTTCACCTACTTTATTTTTAAATTACATTCATCAAGTTATTATTTTGAATACTAAAGCATATTACTTCTACAACCTACACTAATTAAATATTTGATCTCATGAAAGAGAAAATAGAGCAAAGAACAAGACACATAGGACACTCTTATTTTTGGAAACATTAGTCCCTGGAAAAACCCAGTGTGGGAAAACTAATGCAACAGTTTTGAGGGTTTAATATTAGGTAGGAGAAATATCTGAATACAAATATAGGATGCTCATCTAGCAATCCTTTACAGAGAAAATACTGGCGGAAAACCTAAATGAGTTTTACCTCACTTCACCTAGCACAATTCCGGTTAATCTGGCACAAGACTGGCTAACGCAAGCTACTTCTGTGCTGGCCTTGCATAGGCCCTGCGTCAGCTCCTCTGCCCTCTGTGTCAACTATCCCGATTGTTCTAGGAGTTCCCGACAGTTCTGATTGTTTCCGGCAATTTCAACTTTTGCATGACAGGAAACATTTCCCTCTGCACAATCCTTTCTAGCTCTACGTTAAGTCAACGTGGGCCCATACTTGCCTAGCATCAACTCTCTCGGTTACTTTGATGCCGCTCTACAAGATCTCTTCGCCTCTCTATCAGTATTATCTAGAAATTCCTTCTTCTGGATTCTCACTACCCCTCTACTCTAGAATGATCACCTAGTTTGAATTTTTCAGCTTCCTAGCCCCAGAAATCGAATTCTACATCAATTTGTTCTTTGTGTATGTGTTTCCAAATCAACCCCAAACCTCCATCTTATACATTTCCTATTGATACTTCACCGACCGAGATTAAGTCTTTAATCAACAGCTAAGATTAAAACATGACTTGATCTGCCTTCTAGATCATTCTTAACCATATTTTGATTAATACTTATAAATATTTTAATTTCCCTAAGTTTAGACTTAGGAACTCCATTAAAAATATTTATTATTTTAATAAAATATAATCCGGGTGGAATTTAACCAAATGGTTTTTGGGTTCTTTAGAACTCATGCACCTTAGCATTTCCACTAATTTTCAATGCTAGAGCACTTACGATGCTACCAAAAACTAATACATCACGGGTTTGCGTTCTTACTAGGTTTGATGGTAACCAAGTTTTCTACAATTCAATATGGTGATTTTGTTTAAGGTATGATTAAGGATTTTTCTCAATTTTGGACTAAAATTTTAGGACACGAAAAAAGAAAAAGATCCATTAGACTGCTTACCTAGAACACAAGGAAGATGTATGTCATTGATTGGAAAATAGTTGTAGACAAAGGATGAATATTTTTTCCCAATAACCCATAAAAACATATATTGCGATCCCAAAATCACAAAAAATAGGGTTTTGGGAACATAAAAACTAGTCACACAAGAATTTGTGTGTGTTACTAAGAGCACATGCACTTTCTTAGTAAGGTCTGCACATTCCTAGCAACACATGCACGTTCTTAGGAAGGTGTGCATATTTTTAAGAGTGTGTGCACATTCTTACGATTGTACATTCACTCGTGATCCATGCTAACCGGATGGCCTAGTTGGTATCTTGGTTCACATATTAAGGCTTGCTAAACTTGGATGCCTATGAATGTATGCATGCTCCTAGGATAACACATGTGTTTCAGTGGGTGTGCATTTGTGATGGCCCGATTTCCACTTTTCAGGGCATCATCCACAAGTGAGCACCTTATTTAATTTCAAATTTTTTGGGGGTCTACTATTTCCATGCTCAAACGTTGAGAATTTTATGGTTTTGTGGTTTAAAAACTGTTTGTTAGCAGTAAAGAATTCTCCCCCACAATATCACTTTCTTACTTTATTGTATATACCCTATATAATTCTTTGGCATAAATTATACTAGCCACCTAAGTCCCTGGTGCTTGAAGAAGTTGTTGTGTTGAAATATTTGCTTTCATTTTGACATATTGAGTTGTTGTGTGGTATAATGATTTACCTCTAAAGTAAGATACCTGAATTCCTCACGGGAGATGGGAAGACTTCCTTTGAAATAATTGAATTTCTTTGTGTGGAGGAAGGGGACTCAGAAACAACAATTTCTTGCCATCTGTGATGGAATTTGGCAAAACTCCACATGAAAATTATATTAACAATAATAGAGTTAGTTGTGGAGGTGGTGGTGAGGGACGCAATGGTCCTCAACACCATTAGAAGTTCCCTTAAATCTGTTAAAGACCACATAAACCTTATGGATATGAAAGGTGTTTATATCATCCCTTGTTCTTATGGAACCTCATACATCGGTGAAACTGGTTGTTCTATTAATCAGAGGATCAAGGAACATGTTTCCGATATCAAGCATTGGAGGACCAAATCTTCAGCTTTAGCCGAACATGCAGAGAAGACCAAGCATCATATATGCATTGAGGAGGCTAAGGTTATCGCTAAGTTTTCTCATTTCCACCATTAGAAGTTTAGGGAAGCCATTAAAATTGAGAGGTATTCTAGTAATATTAATAGGGACGATGGCGGGAAAATTAGGAGTTGTTGGATTCCTGCCCTCTCTTCTTAGTTTTCTCCTTCTTTGTCTAGGGTTTTTTTCTTTACTTTTTGTCGAATAATATTTAATTATCAATAATATTTATCATTTTCAGCATTATTTTATTTATGCTGATGTTTTAGATATTATAATCTCTTTTTTATACAATAGAATGTATTTAGATTTATATATTTAATCTTTATTTTATTGGTTAATAATAAATAATATAACTAATCAAACATTATTTTTATTTATACTAATGTTTTAGTAATATTAGAATTTCCTTTTATTAAATGTTAAACTTTAGCTATGCATAGAATATATATAGATTTATATAGTTAATGTTTTTTTTTTTTTCTAAGTAAAGACTAATTCTATTAAGAGAAAATGAAAATAAAGTTACAAAGAGGTAGAGGCCTCAGACAAGAGCATAAGAATGCTTTCCGGAGAGACTGAGCCATCCCAAACTTGGGAAAAGACCATTACAATGATGCATAAACCAGCCATAGAAGCTTGACATAGACTCGTAAACCATGGAGAAGAAATAGGATAAACCCTTTGAGATATCAAAAAGACCAAGCCTATAGATAGCAAAACTGTACATGTCAGCCGGAAGACCATTAACTATAGAGCTAAAAAGACATAAAACCAGATTGCCTAACCACGTGAGCAGAACCAGAATCTTAAACTTCCGAGTCACAAAGACGTAGAACCAGTTTACCGGACCATCGATACAGAGCCTGAACATCAAAAAACAAAAGAGACCGTGCCTGACCCACAACCCAGAGGAAAATCTGAGCAGACAGGAAGGAGACCAGGTGGCATCATATAGGGATGTCCTTGTCGAGCAGGTCCTCGATGACAAGGCATGCATTGTCATGCCAGAAAACACCATCACATTCCATATCTCC
This sequence comes from Pinus taeda, assembly GCA_000404065.3. NCBI lineage: Eukaryota > Viridiplantae > Streptophyta > Pinopsida > Pinales > Pinaceae > Pinus > Pinus taeda. The sequence continues at coordinate 57,400 of APFE030128986.1, read as the reverse complement.
CACGCCACTGCCATCTGGAGGAAACGACTCAGGACAGGTGCCACTGGAGCTAGCAGCGAAAGCCATTGAAGCATTGACTACAGGAGGGTTTCCACCAAGTGTCTGTGAAGCGCTAGGATTAACCCCCTCACCATGCAAAACGCCACAACCCTCCACCTTACCATCATCTGCAGAAGTCTATCCAGAACTAAGACTAGCTGCAACTCTAAGAGCACGCTAAGGATGCTCAACTACATTACTCGCCGGAGGCCGAACCATAGCTTCTTCCTTAGAGAAAATTATGGTAATATTAGTAGTAATGATGGGCTTATTTAATCTGCTCTGAAACTTGAAGTGGGTAGATTGAAATGCATTATGCGGGAAGGGATTTCTAGCAGGGTTGGACGAGGGAGAAGGCACTTGGGACGAAGGCAGAGAAACATGGGGCGAAGGTTGATCCACAGAATGAGCAGTTTGAGGCCGCGCATGACCACCCCTGTTTTCGCCATGATGGGTTCTCATTCTATGCCGGACCATGGTTAGGCGACAAGGGGATAGCACAGAAGCACATAAACCTTTAGGAGAATGCCGAGATCTGAACTCAGAGAACGAATTCCTGTAGGGGAATCTAGCAAGAGGCAAGCAACAAATATGAGACGGGGCATAGGCAATGGAATTGAAAGCCGAAAACTCCATGATAAAACCATCTCCTCCAATGTCTCGGTGGATGTGAGCATTAATATCCATCTGCATTCGGATCTGTTCGCACATGAAATGAACCATCATGAGCAAGGTAAGGTCGTGGAGATTAGCACTGGCCAGAAGCCGGCATGGCCGAGCACCGACGCTCATTAAGATTCCCATTAATGCCTTATGAAATCACCCGCATCCGGGGAAATATATTTAATCTTTACTATTAGTTTAACCTTTGATTATATCGTTATATATGTAAATGAAATAAAAAGAATTAAATATCTCTAAAAACCCTAATCTTTAGTTTTTCATATATAGATCATTAAATTTGATTCTTTATATTTAGATTATTAAAGATTATATATATCATTTTAAAATAACTATAGAATAAATTTAATATCGATATTAATTTATATTAATTGGATATATTACAATAAAAATTAAAAGCATAAAACCTATATCGATCGTTATAATATAATTAGTTGATTATATATATATATATATATATTATAAAATAAATATATATATAATAATTAATTTTTATATAATCGATATTAATTTAAATATATAATTTACTAATATATTATAATTAATTGAATATAATACATTAAAAATATGATGAGTTATTATTTTATTCATAAATTAAAACCTCGCCTAATAACCCATTATTAAGTTTATATATATATATATATATATATATATAAACTAAACAATAAATAAATTAATAAAATTTATCTAAATATTATTAAACATTCCCCTTTACCTCCCCCAATCAAATATATTTGTTATCTTCTAGTTGTTATGTTGACTTGTCTCCCTATTTAACCTTCTTCCTGGATCTGTTTCTTCACCGTGTCCTGAAGATGAACCACACTCGCTCCCTCAGAACGCATCGTGTCCCGAAGATGAACTACATTCGCTGGTTCGAAATGCGTCGACCAAAATCTTCAATGTGATTTCTCCAAAAATTTCTCTATACAAACAAACAATTGCTATAATCTTACCTAATAAAAAAAATAAAAATTTCACCCCATATTTCTTTCATTCTACTCTCATTATATTTTGGCCACCATTTTTTTACCCACCCTTCATACATTATATATAAATAGATATATATAAATATAAATAAGGTCTGTACAAATCATTAAAATCAATAAATTCTATAAATTAAAAAATTAAATTAAAAATCATAAAAGTAAATAAATTCTTTAATTAACAAATTAAATTAAAAATCATAAAACTCAATCAATTCTTTATTAAAAGATTAAATTAAAAATCATATTATCGTTGTTTCGCTTTTCCATTATCTTTTAAAAAATTACAAATAAATAAAAAAATCAAATGGAAAAAATGATTCGTTTACCGAGTAAAGTTGCTTTAAAAGGTGAGATGAACGATGAAGTCACTCTTGCTGTGAAACGGCCTTTATCAAAAAACAATGTCAAAAGTGTGCCTCGCATGCCCACAAAACTCCGTCGTCAGGCGCTCTAAATTCAATCCTCGTTCTTGAATGTGTTAACAAATCTAATAAATAGGTTTCCTCGGTCTTGGACTATATTGGACAAAACTCCGTCGTCAGGGCTTCTAAATCCAATCCTCGTTCTTGAATGTGTTAACAAATCCAATTTTGAAATATTGAGCTTCACCATCAAATCTCGAAAGCGTGATTCGCATCGCACAAAAACTCCGTGGTCAGGGGCTCTTTCTTGAATATATTAAAAATAAAATATATTACTATGTGTAGATAAAGATTGATTTTTATATATGTTTCTTCCTTAAGAAAATATATTACATTACGTAGATAAAAATTGTTATTATATATTTATCTTGGTAGACAAAATAGATTACTACATGTAGATAAAGATTGAATTTTATATATTTTTTTTGGTTAAGAAAATATATTACTACATGTAGATAAAGATTGTTATTTTATATTTCTTGATAGATAAAATAGATTACTGCATGTAAATAAAGATTGATTTTTATATATTTTTCTTAGTTAAGAAAATATATTACTACATGTAGATAAATATTGTTATTTTATATTTTTCTTAGTAGAGAAAATAGATTACGGCATGTAGATAAATATTGATTTTTATATATTTTTCTTGGTTAAGAAAATATATTACAACATGTAGATAAGGATTGTTATTATATATTTTTCTTGGTACAGAAAATATATTACTACATGTAGATAAAGATTGTTATTACTATATATAGAAAAATATTGTTGCAGCATTAGAAGATAAATAACCTTTCTTGTCTTTATCTAACATTGCATATGCCTTTTATGTAAGAAAAGATAGGATGCATGCTTTTTTCTTGAAAATGGATTTCAGTCATTTTCGTGGAAGTGAATATAGATTAAATACGGTAATTTGTAAAATATTCTCATGGGCAAGAGAGTTCTTTTGAAAAAGAATACTTAGTTAAAAGAAAATATAATAACCCATGCATAGATGAAATGCATAGAGATAATATTAGTCATATGAATCTTCTTTGGAAAGAATATGTTTTTCTTGTGGGTGAAAGATAAGTTAATTGTGTTAATTCATTAAAGTTACATGTTTTGGTGAGTAAAAATATTTTTCTTGTGCGTGAAAGATAAGTTAATTGTGTTAATTCATTTGTGAGAGTTTGCAAAAGTTACATGTTTTGGTGAGTAAAAAGGTAAATGATTTATGTGTTGCATATTGGATAATTTGATTTAATTGCATGGCTTAATGCATAAAAGGTTACCATTACTACTATCTTAGTTCTTATGCCCAAAAGAAAGGTTGATTATGACACTTTCTTGAAAACAAATGCATGAGAACTTTTCTATGGTACTTCCTTGAAGACAAATACATAATAACTTTGTACATAAATGATAGAGAAACTATGTTGGGTTCTTGAAAATAACTATGTGAAAACAACACACATGAAGAAGCATAGAAACAATAGTTGGTTATATGAATGAAAATAGAACTATTGTGTTAGATATTTTAAGGAGAAATATGTGCATAAAAGGTTACCATTACTACTATCCTAGTTCTTATGCCCAAAAGAAAAGTTGATTATGAGAAACTATGTTGGGTTCTCGTTTAGAGCAATCCATGTTTTTGTGCATACAACAGATTTGATAAATAGATCTATGTTGGGAAAGATGCTTTTTGAAAATGGGCATACATTTGCATGCATGATAATAATGTCTATCATGTTAGCTTCCCCTTAGAACGAAACATCTACTCTATTGGAAAGATTACTTAGTTACATGCACAAAGAAGAAACTAAGGGGCTAGCTCTCTTCGCATAAGTTTTTATTTAATCACAAGCATGAAAAACAAACATAAGTTTCTAGTTTCCTTTAGGTATGAATGTGTGCTGGTGCGAGTATGGTCATAGTAATGGCGTAATTATTTTGACATGCTTAATAATTATTTGTTATACATGCTCAATGTTGTTATATTATATTTATATCCCATGTATGCACACATGAATAGATGTTAAAAGATCACTTTTAAATAATGATCACTATTGTGTTAGATATTTTAAGGAGAAACATGTATTTGTGTGCAAAATATAATAAGTATTATGGAAAGTAAAACAAGTAGTTACTTGGAATAAATGTACTAGCTTTCCTTGTATTATGGAAATTAAAACAAGTAGTTACTTGGAATAAATGTACTAGCTTTCCTTTCTTAAATACATATATCCTCATGCAAGAATTAATGATTAACAGATTAGTTATCGTTTAGAACAATCCATGTCTTTGTGCATACAACAGATTTTATAAATAGCTCTATCTTCGGAAAGATGCTTTTTGAAAACGGGCTTACATTTGCATGCATGACAATAATGTCTATCATGTTAGCTTCCCCTTAGAACAAAACATCTACTTTATTGGAAAGATTACTTAGTTACATGCACAAAGAAGAAGCTAAGGGGCTAGCTCTCTTCGAATAAGTTTTTATTTAATTACATGCATGAAAAACAAACTTATGTTTCTAATATCCTTTAAGTGAAATGGATGGCTACAGTGGTTTCCTTTAGATTTGAACATGTGCTGGTGCGAGTATGGTCATAGTAATGGGGTAATTATTTTAACATACTTAATAATTATTTGTTGTACATACTCAATGTTGTTATATTATATTTACATCTCATGTATGCACACATGAATAGATGTTAAAAGATCACTTTTAAATAATGATCACTTATTGATTAATACTTTATCTAATCTTGTTACCAATGATTATTGATGACAACAATGACAGGAATGGATGGTGATTTCTGCAAAAGACAAATTATGTTTAACATTGTGGCAGATAAAGAACTAACGGTCCATGCTCATGAGTACGAGTTGCAGAATGGTACACAGATGGAGCAATTATGCCACAAGGATGTAGAGAGTGGTGATATGTAGGCAAATAGTTTGATGACAATTGTAATACCTTTTAGCTAGCTATGTGGTATTTTAATGATATTTCATTGTAATATTTTATAACAATGGATAAGGGATGGAATCCCTTATAAGCCATTAAGTGAGGGGTGAACACCCTCACGAGCGTTTAATAATAAAATTAAACGTTTGCTAGCTTTCACCCTACGGGGTTTCCAGGTTATATCGGTGTTCAAGGATGTGATTGATTATTGTGTCTATTTGATGATGTTGATTGCTTATCTGATGTGATAATCATAATGTCAATTATGTGATTAATTAATTTGGTTAAGGGAATCATGAAATGGATGCAAGGTTCATCAAACAATTTATGTTAATATACTACAATAGTGGTTGTTAATGGTTATGCAACTTATTGTCTTCTATTGAAAGTTACTTTATGTACTAATGAACATTCTATATAATGGTTAATAAGGAATTTGGAATAATTATTTGGATAATTACTTGTGGGTAATTTGTATAAAAGAAATCTAGTTCCTTGCATTTCCATTTGAGGTTACCGGGGTATGTTACAAGTGGTTTCAGAGCTAAAGGTTGCATCACTAACGAATTTGGGAATTTTTAAGTAGAAAGGAAATCAAGGTATGCTACTAGTGAGCATCAACTCAGGTATGAGTCTAACAACCTACATATTAATATATGCAATAGGCTACTTTTGACACGATATGTGTGATTCATATTTATAACTGCAAGGAGTAGTAAGTAATAAAGTTTGCTACAAAACTATGTTCATGACATTTGAATCCTGATGAGGATAAAAGATAATAAAACATTTGTCACACTTATGAACAATCTTAAACACTCACTAAGGATAGTGACAATTAACTACCAACTTTTGCAAATATGGAAATATTAATGATACATTTAATGAACATGAAAGTTACATGCCCTAGTTTTAATGAGTGAATGCATGAATGTAAATATGGGGAACATCCTTGAATAGGACAATAGAGTGTTTTAAAAGGAAATTGGAAGAACCCCTTTAGATACTGAAAATAAACAATGAATCAAGTACTGAGACTTTGATTGTAATAACTAATTGCTGATTAAGTTTTGTCATGGCTGCATTAATATGGTTGGTAGTTGTGATTGGTTAGTGTTTCACGACTAACTAATAAAACTTATATGCATGAATTGAATTTGATTTAAGACTATTACAATTCGTAAACAAGTGATTATTGTAGTTACTTCATGTATCAATTTGTTAATAACAATGTGGAAATTGGAAATGATTCAGAAAGTGAATACTTGTTAAAGATATCGATTTTGTTGATGCAAGTTTCTGAAGGAGAGCCGGAACGAAAAACTCGCACAGAGTTTCTGAGGTACGCAAAGTCTGACCACAATGGAAGTCCACAGATGCTGTGGCCAGTAGAGGTGAGTCACTTCTGAGTAATGTCAGAGGTTTAGGGGAGGAAGAAAGCTGAAATAAGGAAAAGGAGATAGATGGGGCAGAGTCCAAGGAAAAGAGCATCACAAAGGACAAGGAAGAAGAAGACAAAAACCAGGAAAAAAAGGAGGATGTTAAACAAAAGGGACCATGTAGACCAACAGCAAAAATCACTCCGAGAGTAGTTTTAAATAATCCGGAACTACAGGAGCACAGGGAACATATGGAGACTTACACCATAATTTGCAAATTCATGGGAGTATGGCCCACTGAAAAAGCTTTGCAAACTTGGATCAAATACCACTAGAAACCTAAGGGTAGTATCGATCTACACCTTGGGTCAAAGGGTTTCTTCATAGTGTTGTTTACAAACTTCGAAGACAAAGATAGAATATTCGAAGGAGGGCCCTACTTTTTTCTAGCAGCAGGCCTCTATATGCGGCCTTGGGTGATGAACTTTATTCTAGAGCAGGAAACTTTCACTTTAGTTCCTGTCTAGGTAAGGCTTTTTTCTCTACCCATGGATTATTGGCAACATGAATCACTTGTGAGCTATAGGCAATAAACTAGGTCATTTTATCAAAGCCTCGAAAGCCACTAGAAGGGGTAAATATACTTCCTATGCAAGGATTTGTGTGGAGATGGATCTTTCAAGAGCTCTTCTAGACGAAGTTATCTTGGAAGTTTTAGATGAGGAATGGGTGAAAACGATGGACTATGAGCACATTCCGTTCAAATGCCATAAATGCCACGAACATGGAAACTTGATCAGAGACTTCCCTCTCAGTAAAGCAGAAGACAAAAGTAAACTAAAGGCAAAGAAGGACACTGAAAACTTTCAAAACGTATCAAGCAAAGAAAAATGAAGTAAAAAAAGAACCAAAGCAACAACATAATGAGGGGAAAAAGGCCAGTCAGAATAAATTCCAAGCTCTGGCAAAGATGGAAGACATGCCAAACGAAGACCAGGATATGGAGAAAGACCCTAAGGAAAAGGAGAAAGGGGAAAACTACACTCCAGAAAAAAATACTAAAGATAAAGAAGAAACCATGATGAATGAAACAGAGATAGAGATGGACCAGGAAATGACCCAAAGTGAAACAAATCTGGAGGATCATGAGCTTCAGGAAATTCTAGATAAAGAAAACCTAGATCTGGAAGGATTTCTGCAGTAGGGAACCATGGCGGGGATAGATTCATTACCTCAAGATGATTGCAATAGAATACATCAGTTGTTTTTGTGGAAAACTCAGGAAAAGGGGGCAGTTAAAGGAAGAAACATCGACGTGCAGGAGTGCAGAGGTGTGAAAACAATGAAATCAAATCCAGGATTAGCAACCAAAAATGCAGGCAAGAAAAGGGGCAGAAAAAAGTAGAAGGATCTGTTAATGGAGCGTGGAAAGATGATGATAGACTCAGGTAAGATGAAATACCTGACTAGTTACTCCTTCACAAATCTTTAATTATTAAGTTTACATCTTGGAATATAAGAGGTCTAGGTAGTAAAAGAAAGTAAAGAATGCTCAGTTTTAGAATGAGACAAGATATGCTGCATATGATCTTCATTCAGGAAACGAAGTGTTCCATCCATAAAATTAATCCATAGCAAATGGCATCATAGATTTGAGTTTTTAGAGGTTAAAGCAGATAACATAGCGGGAGGCATTCTCACTCTCTGGAACCCCGAAAAAGTCAGAGTATTAGATGCAGAGGCATCTAGAAACTACTTATCAGTAGTCATCCAACCAGTAGGGGTTTCTGAAACCTTCCTAGTCACTGATGTTTATGGTCCTTAAAGAATAGAGGATAAGCTCAAATTGCTAGAATCCCTCACTGATCTCAGGAATAGAATAAATGGCATCCCTTGGATATTGGGAGGGGATTTTAATATGATCAAATCTCTTTCAGAAAAGAAAGGAGGAACCAGAGTGCTAAGCAAAGACTCATTAGCATTTCAATCATTCACAGAGAGCTTGAAATTGGTTGACTTAGACTCAAATAATGGCCTTTTTACTTGGAACAACAAGAGAGGAGGGGAAGCTCAGGTGGCCTCTAAGTTAGATAGGTTCATGATTTCAGAGGAAATTATGCTTATAAATAATGAAATTACAACAAAAATCCATCCCTTTGGAGGCTTGGATCACTGGCCGATTCAATTGGAAATTAAAGGTTTGGATGACCCAAGGAATAGACCCTTCAGATTCGAAAACATTTGGCTCGCTCACCCGGATTTCTTGAGTAATATCAAAAAATGGTGGGATGAAGACTTGCAAATCCAAGGATCTAAAATGTTTCTCCTGCATAAAAGACTAAAGCATATTAAGTCTAGACTTAAATAATGTAATAAGAAGGATTTCGGTAACATTTTTGTGAATAAAAATCAGTGGAAAAAAAATTCAAGAACTCAACTAGGAGTTGATCCAAGAAGGCTTTAACTATGACAAAAATGAACAGTCTGACAAAATTCACCATGAATGGGAAAACTTATGTAAACAAGAGGAAATATTCTGGAGACAAAAATCCAGAGTGCAATGGCTCAAAGGAGAGCGCAACACGAGATTTTTTCATAGATCCACCATGGGTAATAGAGCATTCAATAGAATCTCGGCAATAAAGGATAAGAAGGGAGAGACTCAGAACACACATAAGGATATTGAAAAGTTGCTTATTTAGCATTTTCGAGACATTTCACGTGAAAACAATCTGGACAGGGATGAGTCAATAAAGGAAATCACAAGATATATCCCTAAGCTGGTGTCTAGAGAGGACAATATTAACCTAAATAGACCAGTAACTGAAAAGGAGGTTAGTGAAGTACTCAAAGAAATGCAGAATGGCAAAGCACAAGGACCAGATGGCTTTAATGTTGACTTCTTCAAAGCTTGTTGGGATATAGTTAAACTAGATATTTTAAATGTTGTTGAGGATTCAAGGGTAGTAAAACTATCCTAAAAGCCCTTAATACCTCCTTTATCTCCCTGATACCCAAACAGGACTTGGCTTAAACTGCAGATAAGTATAGACCCATAGCTTTATGCAATGTTGTTTACAAGATTATATCCAAAGTAGTGGCTGATAGACTCGAACCTCTCCTCCCTACATTAGTGTCAGAGGAGCAATCTGGGTATGTGGAGGGCAGGAAAATATTGGACAACATTATTCAAGCCCATGAGGTGGTTCACTCTCTCATAAGAAAAAAGTAGGCTAGGATGATCATGCAACTGGACATCGCCAAAGCTTGTGACAAGGTCAATTGGGTTTATATCAAAAAGACACTCACAGCCTTTGGGTTTGATCACAATTGGGTAAGATGGGTAATGGCTCTGGTAACTACATCTAGCTTTTCAATTTTGGTTAACGTCTCTCCCTCTAATATCTTCATTCCTTCTAGAGGTCTCAGATAGGGAGACCCACTCTCTCCCTTTCTCTTCATCCTTATGATGGAAGGTCTTAGAAGGGCTATCAAGCAGGCTAAAGACATGGGCAAAATTAAGGGTATTCAAGTTACTGAGAATGGATAGACACTTACTCACCAACAATTTGTAGATGACACCATGTTGCAAGGAATTCCACAGTCAAAGAAACTGCTACTTACAATCAAATCCTCAATGCTTTTGCAAGGGAAATAGGTATGGAAGTTAATCTTTCAAAATAAAAGATTTTCTTATTTAATACTAAAATTGCTATTCAAAGAAATATCTCAAGGATCCTTGGATTCCAAAGGGACTCCCTCCCCTTAAAATATCTGGGATTGCCTCTCTCGGACAGGCAAATGCTTAAAAGTATTTGGGAACCTGTGATAAATAAGTTACAAGATAAAGTTAAAAAATGGACCTTCAGAGCCTTAAACTTGGCTGGCAGGCTTGTTATGACAAAGATAGTTCTACAATCCATCCTGGTTTTCATGTTATCAGCTCTTCTAGCTCCCAAAGGAGTCTTAGAGTAGATCAAAAATATTCAAAGAGATTTTCTATGGGGTAACAAGGAAACCAGGAAGAAATGGGCCCTGGTTTCCTGGGAAAAAATATGCAAACCCAAAAGCTATGGGGGTCTAGGCTTAGATGATTAGCAGATTCTTAGTAGAGTGCCAGGAGCCAAGCTTTGGTGGCGATGGGTGCAAAAGCCAAATTCCCATTGGGCAAGGATCTGGAAAGAAAAATATGCAAGCTCTTGGCACACAAATGTTCTCATAAGAATGTCTAGAAACATAAGGGGCTCTCACATTTGGAACAGGGCTTGGGAGAATAGAATTATAGTGCAACAATATAGTTTTTGGGAAATTAGAGGAGGTGGTCAAGCACTCTTTTGGGAGGACAAATGGCAACAAGAACCAGTGTTGTTAAAAGAGGACTTTTAAAGTCTAAAACAGGAAAAAAGTTCCCAAGGGTTAAACAAAGTAAGAGATTTCTGGGATATCTCTCATGTACAGGGAAAGTGGAGAAGCTGGAGTAACATTGACTGCAGAAATAACAACCTCATAACAACAGAAGAAGAGACACTAAGAGGCATACTAAAACAAAGGATGATCTTGGTCACAGAGGGGCAGGATCAATTGAGATGGGGTAACAAAAACAAAGGTACCTTTAATCTCAAAGAGGCAAAGAATATTCTCCTTGGGCTGGAGTCCAGTGCTCCAAAAAAATCCTGGAAGAAACTCTAGATTTACCAAGGATGGATGAAGATCAAGATTTTTATGTGGCTGGTTCACCATAAGAAAATATTGACATGGGACAATATTAGGAAAAGGGGTGTCTTGGGGCCTTCTAGATGTCAGCTTTGTGAAGAGCAAGAGGAGACTATGGAGCACATTCTCAATGGTTGCTTTTACACCTCCTGGCTTTAGAATTCTTTTTCCAACATTTTCCAACAAACAGATAGGGATAGAGGGAGTATCACTAATACCATAAATAAATGGAGAAGGATCTTTTCGGAGAATGAGGCTCTCAATTTGGCCTGGGCTTTCACACCATGATTCATTATCTGGAATGTGTGGAAAGAAAGAAACAAAAGAATCTTCAAGAGTGAAAAGGCCAACCCTCAGAAGCTATATGATTTGATTTTGAAGCAGATCAGGGAAATAGTCAGTACCATAATGCACAATATCCCAGAGAATCCTCTCTTAGAAAAGGAGCTGAGAGCTCTCATACTGATGGGATTGCAAGGGATCATTCGACAAGGGCTTGGAAAAAACGATACGGCAATGAATATACAGAAATATTTCTGGCACCCTCCTCCGAAAACCTACCTGAAATTTAATATTGATGGAGCCTCAGAAGGTAATCCGAGAATAGCTAGTTTTGGAGGAGTTTTAAGAAATGAAGAGGGCATAATCATCCTAATCTTCCACAGCCATTTAGGTAAAGCAACCAATAACATGGCGGAATTAATGGCTCTGGAGCAATGCCGAAAGATCCTGATGCAAAATCGCAACCCAAATGTCATTATAGAGGCAGACTCTGAAATAACCATCAACTCTATAAAAATAATTAGTTTAGGTTCTAAACCGGAGAAAGTCTAAAATCATTGGAGACTAATCCAGGTGTATCAATGGATTCAAGCACACTTTCAGGGACTTTCTACTATTAGTTTCAATCATGTGCATAAAAATGCTAATAAGCTTGCAAACATTCTGGCCAACTAAGGTGTGAACAATGAGGATTGCAGGATGGTGAAGAAGTGGCAGGAAATGCCCCAGAACCGTTTAAAGGTTCTTTGCGATGAGCAAGCGATAGAGGACATTGAAGTGGTCCGATATCATGGTTCATTTTCTTGCAAGAATGAAGAGTCCCCAGCCAATGATTCCTCTGCCTCTTAGTTTGGCTTATCTTCCGAAGTTTTTCCTTTGGGTGCCACTGATTCTAGTAGAGATACGAGATGGGGCTTTTTGCTTCATTGGGGCAATCTCAGTTTATGGGTTCATGGTTAGAGCGGAAGCGGTGGGAGGTGGGTTCCTTCAGTCATCGGATTAGTTTGCCTAGCCAGGTTCGTGAGGTTTTCTACACCTCGATGGTTTTCCGGTGATCGCGCGAAGCTTACATGGTAAGCAGTTTTATTTTCTTGGTAGCAATTCCATTGAGCACTCAACACATGGCATTGGATGGTTTTGCTTACCACCCTTCATCACGGCTTAAAGTTTGGTTGTGTGGGGGGGAGAAAAATGGCTCTTAACCATTGGATCCAGGCGCCTGGATCAATGGTTGGGAAAGAGTCGGTAGTTTGGTGGGGTCAAGAGGTTAGGAAAACCCTTTCGCGAGGTTTTTGAAGTAGAGCTCTTTTGAAAACAACTCTTAAGGTGCCCCCCCTAGTTGAGTTGACCTGAGGACGGTTATGTGGTTAGTGTGTTTAGTAAGGTTCTATTTGTCCAAAACTCTTGGTTTTGGATGGCTTATGTACACTATGTAACCATATGTTGATTTAATGATATAGAAGGTTTTTTCTCTTGCTTCAGCAAAAAAAAGAATACTTGTTAAATAATGCATATTTATGACTAACGTTGTTGATGGGATTAAGTAGTGGTAGCTTAATGGCCAAGTGAATACTTGTTAAATAATGCATATTTATGACTAACGTTGCTGATGGGATTAAGTAGTGGCAGCTTAGTGGCCACAAGAAAACCTGTTAAGGTAAAATCACATTACAATCATAAATGAGAAAGTATAATGTTATATGATATGCATGATTGTGTTACTTGGAAAATCAAAATGCATACAACATGTATGTTAGTTATGTTTCCTATCAATCTAGATATTGTGGAACCATGTTGAGGGTTAAGTGTAAATGCATGTTTATTTTGTTAATGATAATGTTCATATGGTTCATTATGTAAATTGTTATGGGAAAGAGTGCTAAAGAGAGAAATTTAACATGCCAGACAGTTGTGAAAGCCTAGAAGGCCTTGAGTTGATGGTGGTTGCCTGTCCGAAGGGGTTGATGGCACTTTGCTACCTGGATTTCCTCTCACTAGAGATAAATGATCTCAGTAAGGGAAAAGAGTTGGCCAAACTGGTGAAGAGTGTAAAAATCCCGAGGAAAATATGTTGATTGGAGCCTGTTGGAGGAGGCCCAAAATTCCTCATAGATGGGATGTTGTTAGAGGAATAGGTAGGACACTTCCAAGAGGAATCCTATATTGGACCTTATGTGGTCATTGAAATTATTGAGCTGGTTGGACAATGGAATTCTATATTAGACCTGGTATGGTCTTTGTCAAGGAATTGTCTGGATGTGAAAATGACTCGATATGGTTGTGGAAACCAGTTTCCATGGATTGGGAGGAGCATTCTTTAGCCTATTGTGGTTCTCCTAGCTAAACAAATTAACTAATCAACTATGTGTTATGTTAAAAACGAATTTTATATATAATTGTGTAAATATTTTATGTACTTTTTGACCTAAAATGAGCCTAGCGCTCAGAAAGGAATTACTGGAAGTGTAAGTTCTTTTTATTAATAATATTTTCAATGTCTTAGCAGGGGCCAGGACAGTATGAACTTGGTGCATTTATTAGTTATTTCGATGATCATAGAGCGTTAGCTGCTCTATGGGTACTTTTAGAAGTACTATGTGGATGTCTTTAGTGGGAGCTAAGACAATATGCACGTCATGGAGGGATTTATCAGTTTGATGATTAAAGTGTTAGTGCTCTCTAAGTACTTGTAAAAGTATTGTGATTTAAATATCACCTGTCATTGCATAATTGATTGATAGTTAAAAGTATTTCATTTGATTAAAAATTTTGTGACTAATGTGATTGAATTTGTTAGCCATACATTACAGGTTACTTACCATGGAGTGTTGATGGGTCATCCGATCACTATTGAAGTTCTTGTGCAAAAGTAACCATGACTTGTAAGAGTAATTGGTATGTAACAGTAAGTTGGTATAGATATTTTGTTTTGTTTCTATATAATTGAATAGTGGATAAGTTATGGAAAGTAGAAATTGCTTTGTTTTGCAGTTATAAATGCTTATGACTATAGATCACCATTATTTATTTTTCTTATTGGTATTCGTTGGAAATGGAATCCTTCATTTTGAAGTGAAAGGATCTTTTTTTCTGTTGTTTGGATTCTTATATATAGAGTAGGAATTAAGTCCCAGTGATAGATGAACATCAGGGACGGTGTTCTCTTTAAGGGCGTAAGTATGTAATATACCTACCGAAACTCATGTAATTACATAATAGTATTATTTAACTCATTGACCTCAGGAATCAAGAAGTAGTTATGGAACGACTTGTAACTACCATTGTCGGTTCCAAGAAAATGATTGGAGTGATGTGAGAGGGATAAATGGTTTTCATTCCTTTGAGTGGATAGGGGAAAAATAATTTAAGAAACATATTGTTAGAACACTTGAAGTTTGGTACTTGGGGGAATCGACTCATTTTATAAGATCAACAGAAAAGCCTGAATTGCAGAATGTCGCCATTAATGTTCGCCCTTTTTCCTTGATAATCAACGCATGATGTTCTATACTCTTTTAGTTTTCATTGCTAAATACTTGCATAAACAAAAGACCAAGGAAACACAATCGCTCTAAGAGTAGTAGCTTGGCGACAAATACTCTTCGCTGGCCTCAGTCTCCTCTTCATAGTGGGTAAAGAAAGAGTTGTCAATCGTAATTAACACCAACAACCTTCCAAATCATGGACTATTGAAAGGCATGGTGTTTTTCTGTCATCTACAAGAGATTATCCAAATATATTATACTAATAAATAAGTAACCACATTCTTTATGTAGAAGAATAAGTTGTTTTTTTAGATTTTTGGAAAATATCATGTTGTTCCGTTTTTCATGGAAAGATTAAGAAATTATGATAGATTTCCGAAAATAAATATAAATATAGTAAAAAGAAAATATATTGCTACATGTAGATAAAGATTAATTTCTATATATTTTTCTTGGTTAAGAAAATATATTACTACATGTAGATAAAGATTGTTATTATATATTTTTCTTACTAGAGAAAATAGATTACTGCATGTAGATAAAGATTGATTTTTATATACTTTTCTTGGTTAAGAAAATATTTTACTACATGCAGATAAAGATTGTTATTATATATTTTTGTTGATAGATAAAATATATTATTGCATGTAGATAAAGATTGATTTTTATATATTTTTCTAGGTTAAGAAAATATATTACTCCATGTAGATAAAGATTGTTATTATTATTTTTCTTGGCAGAGAAAATATAGTACTACATGTAGATAAAAATTGTTATTACTATATATAGAAAAAGATTGTTGCAATGTTAAAAGACAAGTAACCTTTCTTGTCTGTATATAACATTGCATATGCCTTTTATGTAAGAAAAGATAGGATGCATGGTCTTTTCTTAAAAAGGTATTTCGTAGTCATTTTCCTCGAAGTGAATATATATTAAAGAGGGTAATTTGTGAAATATTTTCATGGGTAAGAGAGTTCTTTTGATAAAGAATACTTAGTTATGAGAAAATATAATAACCTATGCATAGATGAAATGCATAGAGATAACATAAGTCATACAAATCTTCTTTGGAAAGAATATGTTTTTCTCGTGGGTGAAAGATAAGTTAATTGTATTAATTCATTTGCAAGAGTTTGTAAAAGTTACATGTTTTGGTGAGTAAAAAGGTAAGATAAGTTAATTGTGTTAATTCATTTTCAAGAGTTTGCAAAAGTTACATGTTTTGGTGAGTAAAAAGATAAATTATTTGTGTGTTACATATTGATAATTTGATTTAATTGCATGGTTTAATGCATAAAAGGTTACCATTACTACTATCTTAGTTCTTATGCCCAAAAGAAAGGTTGATTATGATACTTTCATGGAAACAAATGCATGAGTATTTTGTTATGATACTTCCTTCAAAACAAGTGCATAATAACTTTGTACATAAATGATAGAGAAACTATGTTGGGTTCTTGAAAATAACTATGTAAAAAGAACACATGTAAAGAAGCATAGAAATGATAGTTGGTTATATGCATGGAAATATAACTATTGTGTTAGTTATTTTAAGGAGAAACATGTATTTGTGTGCAGAAGAGAATAAGTATTATGGAAAGTAAAACAGGTAGTTACTTGGAATAAATGTACTAGCTTTCCTTTGTTAAATACATATATCTGCATGCAAGAAATAATGACTAACACATTAGTTCTAGTTTAGAGGAATGCATGTCTTTGTGCATACAACAGATTTTATAAATAGCTCTATCTTGAGAAATATGCTTTTCGAAAATGGGCTTACATTTACATGCAGGATAATAATGTCTATCATGTTAACTTCCCCTTAGAAGGGAACATCTACTTTATTGAAAAGATTACTTAGTTACATGCACAAAGAAGAAGCTAAGGGGATAGCTCTCTTCGAATAAGTTTTTATTTAATTACACGCATGAAAAACAAAAATAAGTTTCTAGTATCCTTTAAGTGAAATGGATGGTTACAATGGTTTTCTTTGAATATGAATGTGTGCTAGTGCGAGTATGATCATAGTAATGGGGTAATTATTTTGACATGCTTAATAATTATTTGTTATACATGCTCAATGTTGTTAGAAGAAGCATGTTGTGATATTATATTTACATCTCATGTATGCACATCAATAGATGTTAAAATATTTCTTTTAAAGAATGATTATTGATTGATTAATACGTTATCTAATCATGTTACCAAAGATTGTTCGTGAAAATAACTACAGGAAAGGATGCTGATTTGTGCAAAAGAAAAATTATGTTTAACATTGTGGAAGGTAAAGAACTAACAGTCCATGCTCATGAGTACGATTTTCAGAATGGTATATTGATGGAGCAATCATGCCACAATGATGTAGAGGGTGGTGATATGTAGGTAAATGGTTTCATGACAATTGTAGTAGCTTTTATCTAGGTATGTGGTATTTTAATGATATTTCATTGTAATATTTTATAAGAATGGATAAGGGATGGAATCCCTTATAACCCATTAAGTGAGGGGTGAACACCCTCACAAGCATTTAATAATAAAATTAAACATTTTTTGGTTATCACCCTACGAGGTTTCCAGGGTATATCGGTGTTCAATGATGTGATTGATTATTGTGTCAGTTTGGTGTTGAATGATATAAATACCATAATGAGCTATGTTATAAGGCTCCACCATGTGGTATGGGTATTATGTTATTATGTTATCATGTGGATATGTTATCATGATGTTATGATGTCATATGAGTCTTCTTAAGCAGCATGATCATTGTAAATACCGTAATGATATGCGTTATAAAGCTCCATTATGTGGTATGTTGTCATGTTTTCACGATGTTATGTCTTGAGCATATATTTCATTATAAATACTGCATCGATCTGGGATATAAAGCTCCATGAGCAGTATGTCTTCTCTCAGTAGGTTATTGAGGTATATGTATGATTGAACATCGAGGATGGTGTCCCCCAAGGGTGAGGGTTCTGTAATAGCCATGGTGAAAATTCCATGTAATAAATATTAAAAACAATAACCACGGATCACTGGGATGTAGAAATTCCCACAGTAGATCAACAAATTATGCAATAGACTAAAGCAAAATACAAGATCTACTTCTACAACAAACTATGCGGAAGCTTAATCGAATTGAGCATGATCAATGAGAACACATATAACTAAGAATGAGAAATCAATCACACATAACACAAAAGAAATGACCCGAGGAAAGCCTCAGCCTAAAACCCCAATCTCTGTATTATCATACAAGTGGAAATATGTTCAAGTTACAAAAAGAATCAGCTGTCAAGCTATCCTGCTCTCTCCAATCAAACAATACTGCTCATAGACATTCAAAGGCTCTCACAACCTTCTCCTCTACCCTCCAAGCCTCTTATTTCCTTGTGTAGTTTTTCTTGGGGTCTAGTGCTTCCACTTGTGTGAATTCCCACCTCACACTACTCACTTGGCTTTGAAATAACTGCACAAACCTAAAAGAGATAAATCCTTCTGCATGGACGAGTTTCCTTTATAGGAAAAATTCATCCAACTGATAGTACAATGTCCCTCCTCTGATCTCAACTAGGTCTTTGACAGAACTGACATGCATGAGTTATTTATGAGAGAATATTCAGTTATCTGAAGTGCAACAATTACATGCATGCAAGCGTTAACTAACTGAACTCACAATTAATTCCACAAACTGTTGGAACTAATCTAATTGGACTTAACTCAGTTAACTGAGATAACTAATTAAAACTCAAATTACAACTCATCCTTATCTCTTTAACTGATGGATAAATTCCTCAATTAATGAAGAAAATGTTGCATGTCGCCACATAGACTTCATGTTTTATTTTATTCAACTAATTGACTCATGGTGAATTAATTAATTATTTTACAGACAGCTGCTAAGATCAAATTCAAATTTTTACTTCACTATTTTAGTTGAGGGACTAATAAAATAGGAAGGTATCCCGAAATGCTATTTATAACAATGTTATTTTTAGCACTTCCATTTTTCATTCCTTGTTGCTATGTCCAAAACCGGTACCCAAACTGTTATTTATAACAGTGTTACTTTTAGCACTTATATTTTTAGCATTTCTTGTTGCTATTTTCAACACTCCCTCTCAACAAGAAAGGCATTCAATTTGAACCTGATCCTGAACCTTTGCAATGTTCTACATGCAACACTTCTCCCAAGTGTTATTGTTCCAGCAACTCTAGAAACAAAAAAATCTCCCAATTGACCTCCTTGTTGGGCTAGAAACATCATCTGATGCTGAAGCTTCCTTTGCTGCTGATAAGTGCTCCCTATATGACCTCTGAGCTGTTGCAACACTCCATGCATCTCACACTGTTGCACATCTCTCTGTGCCATCCTGCACTAGTGCAACACTCCTATGCCCCTCGCATTGTTGCAGCCTACTAGCTCTACACTGTCTTTGGATTCCTACAGTGTAGCTCTCTCTGTCGCTCCATCCTCATCTACCTCTACCCACTAAGCCAATCCTGCTACTCCTCTTCGGGGCTCCCGTAGCAAGGTCTAATAAAAGAGGTTGGTACCTCAATGATCATGCCCCTATTCCAGCCTTCTTGGGACTGTCACTCCACATTGCCCCACCTCCTACCTAGAGGTATGGATGCATGTGATCCCTCTGCCCACTTGGCTCGAAATGTCCCCCTACTGGAGGTATCTGCATGAGTAGATGTCTCTACTCGATCTCCTCGTGGCTTCTCTAGTTGTGGCTGCTCCACAACGTCCTAAAGCTGCTTCACCAATTGTGGCTACTCCACAATCGTCTGAGACTTCTCCTGTGGCTGCCTGTTGAGAGCTAATGTACTCTCCCTCTCAACCACCAAGTCTCCAATAGTTGCCTTACTCCACAAGGATTTGCATGCATCTTTTACCTCAAGTTCATACAGGTTCTTGGCTAGCACACCAATCTTTCCCGCTGTCACGAAATTTTCTAGAAAAAGATCTAATTTTAAATGAGCGATATCTCCCTCATCCGAATTCTGATTCAGCTAATTTTTTTTGAATTTGGGTATTTTTTCACAAGGAAGCTAGATCTGCTATTTGTTTTTTGTAAATTTTGCACAAAAAAATCTAGATCTTCTCTGCAAACTCGCGGCCCAATTTTTATTTTTTCTTACTTCGAAGTCTCTTCTTCATATACTATTCACTACTTTGATCACCTTTTCTCTGATAAACTTGGCTCGGATAACATGTAGAAATTTCTCTATACATCAGCTAGCTCTGATACCATGTAGAAATTCCCACTGTAAATCAACAAATTATCCAATAAACTAAAGGAAAATACAAGATCTACTTCTACAAAAAACTCTATAGAAGCTTAATTAAATTGAGCAAGATCAGTGAGCACACATATAACTAAGAATGAGAAATCAATCACACATAACACAAAATAAATAACTCGAGGAAAGCCTCATCCTAAAACCCCAACCTCTGTATTATCATACAAGTGGAAATATGTTCAAGTTACAAAAAGAATCAGCTCTCAAGCTATCCCGCCCTCTCTGCAATCAAACAATACTGCTTATAGACAGTCAAAGGCTTTCACAACCTTCTCCTATACCCTCCAAGCCTCCTATTTTGCTTACACAGTTTTTCCTGGGTCCACTGCTTCCACCTGTGTGAATTCCCACCTCACACTGCTCACTTGGCTCAGAAATAATTGCACAAACCTGAAGGAGATAAATCCTTCTGCATGGATGAGTTTCCTTTATAGGAAAAATTCATCCAACTGATAGTACATTGTCCCTCCTCTAATCTCAACTGGGTCTCTGACAGAACTGACATGCATGAGTTATTTATGAGAGAATATTTAGTTATCTGAAGTGCAGCAGTTACATTCATGCAAGCATTAACTAACTAAACTCACAATTAATTCCACAAACTGTTGGAACTAATCTAATTGGACTTAACTTAGTTAACTGAGCTATCTAATTACAACTCAAATTACAACTCATCCTTATCTCTTTAACTGATGGATAAATTCCTCAATTAATGGAGAAATTGTTGCATGTCCCCACATAGACTTCATGTTTGATTTTCTTCAACTAATTAACTCATGGTGAATTAATTAATTATTTTACAAACAACTGTTAAGATCAAATTCGAATTTTTACTTCACTATTTTAGTTCAGGGACTAACAAAGGTAGGAAGGTATCCTGAAATGCTATTTATAGCAATGCTATATTTAGCACTTCCATTTTTCTTTCCTTGTTGCTAGGTCCATCACTGGTACCCAAACTGCTATTTATAGCAGTACTATTTTTAGCACTTCTATTTTTAGCACTTCTTGTTGCTATTTTCAACATGGGACATGGTCGGCAAGACATCCTAGGGTGTGTTCATTTGATTTTTTATGGCTAAGGAAATTGGAAAAGGCAATGGCTAAGGCAATAAAGAGGCAAAAAGGTATTTTGGTACATTTATTTATGAAAATAATGGAAATTAGGAGAAAAGGAAGGTGAAAGGTCACATTTTACATGTGAGGAGGAAATTGAAGGAAAATAATGGAAAATGAAGAAAATAGAGGCCTCATTAATAAAAAGGCTTATGAGGATCAATGCATAAGAATTGGTCAGTTCAGTTTTGGAGCTCTCTCATTGTTCTCTCTCTCTCTCTCATACTCTTGGTTACTTAAAGTTTTCCTGGAGAACCCTTGGAGGGTGTGGCATACTTGGATTCTTGGAGCAAGAAGGCAAAGGAAGAGCAGGAAAGCACAAGAAGGCATCAACATCAGCAACTACATCAGATTTTCTTGCAGGTACCGAGTTGCATGTATTATTTATTCACTAGTTTTGACATGCATGGCACATGCATGTGGTTTCTTGGTTGTGATCTATCATTGGCATGGAGGATTGCCTGGATTGACAATGGATTTCCTAGCCTTGCCATTTCTTAGATAGCCATGGTGATTGTGGGTTTACTTTCATTGCTTTTTTTGTTGGTTCTCATGTTTCCTTAGCTTGGGTTGAGTTATTAGTCCTCAAAGCCCTGGTTGAACAAACACTCTAGAAGCCCTGTAACAGCTTGGGTTGAGTTACTAGTCCTGGAAGCCCTGGTTGGACAACCACTCTGGAAGCCCTTGGTCGGTTGAGTTACTAGTCCTGGAAGCCTTGGTTGGACAAACGTTCTGGAAACCCTGTATAAGCTGTTGGTTGAGTTACTAGTTCTTGAAGTCTTGGTTGGACAAATGCTCTGGAAGCCCTGTAAGGCTTGGATGGACAACAGTGTGATGAGGGTTTTCAGTGATGTCTGACCATGAGCTGGAATCACTATTTGATGGGTTGAGGTGGGTAGCCTCTGGAAGCCATGGATGAGTTTTGATTGATGTGTTATATGAGAAACCACATTCATGGTTGGAATATGGCACGGAGGTGATTGGCAGAAGAGAGACTTGGCTCAACCAATCTATGGTCAGGTGGAACTTGGTATCCTCATCTCCGATTGGTTCATTACATTTATTAATGAAAAAAAATCATTCCCTTTGTTGTCCCTTAAGAAACCAATTTCCTGGCTGTGTAAAAATTGTGCTTAAGACATTAATGTTTATAATTATTGTCACTTAATTGTATGTTGTATTCTTAAATGAAGGACCTAAAATACATGGTTTTTTTAAACCTTAATACTTAGGTGACATGAAAATCTCAGAATGCCATTTGATTGCTGAATATAAATGATGAATGAAGAAAGCTTAAAGAAGTCAGAGACAATATGTTGTTTTACACAGAATCTACTATCTGTGACACTTGGAGAAGTTAAAGATAATATGTTGTCTTACACAGAAACTACTACATGTAACTTAGAAGAATTGCAGCGATAGGAACTTCAAGTATAGGAGCGCTCTTTTAAGGGATTTTAACTTCATTTACATAAGAAAATAAAAACCTGCAGCTTCATTACGATACTTAAAGGAAGAAAACATATGATGACACATAACAAAGAAGTCACAAAATCATACCCAACAATGTGTGGAAAAATTCTTCTTCTTTCATTAATCAACAATTTTATCAAGAATACACTAGCCTAGTCTCTAGGTTCTCCAAGGTTCGAACCCTTTCTCTGTAAATTTTCCTGTTTTTATACATTATGAGACAGTTGGTAATCACCAAAACTGTCAAACTGCTTAACTATCTACTAACTATCTAAAGTAGAAATCACTACAGAATATTACATTAGAGGGTAAAAGACACCTCATTCTCAAGAAGATAAAATAACAAGAAGTAACATAATTTAGAATGGTTGTTCACTGTTCAGATCTGTGACTTGGCTGCTGATGATGTTTTGATAATGGTTAAATTTTTTTAACACAACAAACTGCATTTTGACAAAACTCCGTGCATGGAATTAGGCCCACGTATATATCAGGAGTGTTTTGATTGGTGAAAACACAAAGAAACCCTTCTAATTATCGTTGCCTTTGGAATTTTAGTCATTCATCTCTAACTTTTCTTATTTTGCTAAAACAAAAAATTAGTTGATTTACGTGAAATATGGCAAATAATGGAGCTGAAAAGGATTTAGACTCTGGTTCATAAACTTATCACATCCACCTAAGGCGTGCGCGATCATCGTCCGATCACCCTGTCAATGGACAGTCCGATCCTTCAGAATTCAACGAAACTTTAAACCTATTGAACAAAACCTTATCGCATCCATTTTTTCAACAAGCCTTGACTCCCACATGGACCCAATAAGAAATAAAACTATTAGTTAAAGATTTATCGGGTCTAATTTAAAAAATAAAACCCGATTACTTTTCGACTCGATATCCATTGGATCTCGTCCCCTTCAATGGATGGTTGCGATTGATCCAGAATTCAACGGATTAAACTACATTTCATACACCATCATGTCCAATTTCAGAAATAAAATTCATTCTAGTTACCCACATGATTGTCGTCGGATATGTTGCATTGTAAGCAAACGACTCAGATCTTCTCGCATGTTTCTCACATTCAAAAGCTATTAATAAAACAAAATAAGTTATTTCTTTCAAATTTCTACTTTTCCCCTTATTTCTCTACAACATAATATTTGTTCTTTTTCATTTTTGTAACAAAACTGAAAATAAAATTAAAAGGACAATGTATGCTACAACATCTGGCTCCACTTGGGGATAGTTCTTTTTCCATAGAAGCACTAAGAACTGCATATCAGTGCCTTCACCTTGGACATGGAGTCACATATTTCTTAGCCAATTAAACTTGTATGGAATTTGTACAATGGATTCACTCTACTATCTACAGTGACATGATGCTTATGCTTCAGAACTGGAAGTAATGTTTGAGGTACTACCCATTGACAGGTAGCTGTAAAGATTCACCATCAAGATTCTCCAAGAATAATGTATTATTTGTCCTTGCTTCTATAAGTTTGAATGGGCCATACCACAGAGGATCAAGCTTTCCATGTTTACCATTATCTTCTCTTCTAGTACCCCACCTTAATACCATGTATCCAACATTAAAATCAATCTCTCTAGCTTTTCTGTCAAAAATACTCTTCATCTTTGATTGATACATAATCAAGTTGTCTCTTACCTTATCCCTGTTTTCACTCAAATCCACTACCTTATTCATTCTTCTTATCAGAGAATTAAGCTCTTCTTTTGCCTCTTGAATCATTGCAATCACAGGCTTCACAAGCTGACTTGGGAACAGAGATTGAGTTCCATACACTAACTCAAAAGATGATTTGCCTGTGGACATTATTATAGTCACTCTAGCAGCCCATAGAGCAAATTTTAACTTAGAATCCCAATCTTTCCGGTTCTCTGCAATAGCTTTCTTAAGGATCTTCATTAAAGTCTTGTTAGTGGATTTAGCTAATCCATTTCCTTGTGGATGATAAGTTGTTGAATGGGATAAAATAACATTATACTTTTGACAAAAAGCAGTATACTTACTTGAATTGAAGACTTGAGCATTGTCTGTTATGATTTTGATAGGCATCCAAATCTACTGAAAATATTCTCCTCTAAGAACTTCATCATCACCTGTTCATTTTCCCTTTTAGTAGGTATAGCTTCTACCCACTTGGTGAAATAATCAGTAGCTATGTGAACCCACTTGTGTTGTCCACTTGAAGGTGGGTTAATCTCTCCAACAAAGTCTAGTCCCCATTGTCTGAATGGTTCTTCTATGAAGACTGGGATCAGAGGAAAGGGAGCTAACCTCTTCTTCTCAGCAAAATCTGACACCTCTGACAGCTTCTGACAAACTTATATGTATCACCAAATAGAGTAGGCCAATAAAACCCTGCTTGGAGGATTTTGTGTGCAGTAGCCTTCCAACTATAATGTCCTCCACATAACTTCTCAATATAATCTTTAATGGTCTCTGTAAATTCATCCTATTTTAAACATAACAACAAAATTCCTACATGATCCTTCTAATACAATCTGCCCTCAACAATCACATATGGATGGCCTTTGATCTTTAATGCTATATACTTTGTTCTATCCAAAGATTGAGGACAAGAAAGGAAACAAAAATAATGGACTATTTGCTTGTACCATTCTGAACATAAAAACTTATACCTGATCTTCATACCTGAGTCTGATTTTTCTTCACCTTCTTCAATTATTTTTTCATTCCTAAGTGTCAGCAAGTTGATTTCCAATGCCTGAAAGTTTGACTCTATCAACATCTTCACAAATCCTTGCCCTTTCACCAACCTTGTGGGCTTTATGTCCAAGTCATACTCTTGGATCTTGCCTATCCATTTTCCTCTTTTGCCTTCTACATCACTCCGAACTAAGACATCCTTTACTACAGCATTTGGCACATAAGAAATGATCTGTGACTGCAATACATAAGCCCTAAAGGCCTTTAGGTATTTTAACAAATCATATAGCTATTTTTCAAGAATATTATACTTTAGTTCAGCATCTTTGAGAATCTTTCTAAAGAAAGCGACTGGCTGCTCCTTTTCTTCATCATTTTTCTGCAACAAGACAACAACTATTGAATTAGGCGATGCAAATGAAAAAAAATGGAAAGGTTTTTTATTATCAGGACTTATTAGGACTGGAGCAGCTTGCAATGCTTCTTTAATCTTGGAGAATGACTCTCTGGCTTCCTTGGTCCAATGCACTTCATTCTCTTACTTCAACATACTAGTAATTTCTTTTACAATTCTGCATAATTGGACACAAACCTCCTTAAAAGGTTTATTTTTCCCAGAAATTTTTGAATGTCCTTCTTACTCCTGGGCAAAGGTATTTTCTGCACAGCTTGCACCCTTGCTAGATCTATCTTCACTCCATCTCTAGAAACAATGTGCCCTAGTAGTTTGCCCTCCTCTAGAGCAAAAATGGACTTCTTAGGATTCAAGGAAAGCCCAAATCTTCTACATTTCTCAAAAGTCTTTTTTAGATGGTCTAGGTGTTCCTCATCAGACTTAGAGAAAACAATGATTTCATCCAAGTATATCACTACAAACTTATCTCCCACAAAAGCAATGTCCATAGCCCTCTGAAATGTACCACCTGCATTCATCAACCCAAAAAACATTCTAGCATACATAAAGGTTCCCCAAGGAGTTTTGAATGCAATCTTCTTCTGATCTTCTTTATCCATAACCACCTGGTTATACCCAGAAAACCCATCCAGCATTGACATCGTGAATGATCTTGTTACCTTCTGCAGCGCATGATCCATTTTAGGTAACAAATAGTTATCTTTCAAAAAAGTCCTGTTGAGATTTCTAAAGTCTACACATAGCCTTATCTCTCCATTCTTCTTCCTTACAGACATTAAATTGGCCACCCAGTCAAAGTACCTAAGTGGAACTATAATCTTGGCATCAATAAACTTTTTGACTTCTTTCTCGATCAATGGTAAAAGAAGAGGGTTTATCTACCTGAGCCTATGCTTAAATGGTTTAACCCCCTCTTTCAAGGGAATCTTGTGCTGAACAATACTTACATCATATGTTTTAGATCCTCATAGGACCAAGAAAAAACATCAACATAGTCCTTGAAAAGTTTAATATATCTCTCCTTATAATTAGGTGGAGGTCCATTAAATAATGCGACTAAACCTGGGCTCCTCCTAGGTTCCAATATTGTAATCTTGAATCCACTAATCCTATGGAATTTTTTGTGAACTAACAGCTACACCATTGGAGTTAAAAAGTCTTTCAAGAGGGACAATTCCCCTTGGCATAGTATTATCTTTCAATTGAATAATATTTTGATCAACTATAGAATTTTGCAAACCACTTACCTCCACACCTTCTATTGCTTCATCTTCATCTTGATCAATCTCTGTGCCCTGAAAATCTTTAATCATAATCAAGAATTCTTTAATCTGCTGATCATCTTCAAAAATCTGCTAGTGATTTATATTATCAGGAACAGAAGGCCTATGCCTCAATTCAACCTCATATCTTAGTTGCAGATTAATAAGAGTCCTCAAAGTACTAGCAGCCTGTTGATGCGTCAAAAATTGCTGCAACAACATCGGGGAAAACCACCCGGTCCGGACCTTAAAGGTAGCTCCTTTTCCGTTTGGTGTGGTGGCTCCGACTGGAAATAATGGGACCAGTTTCCCAATGATGGATAAAAGGGGATGGATAAATGGGCGTTTCTCTAATATAATGATAATGGATGAATGATTTAATATAAAAAGTAAAAATATGAACAACTATCCTATCCCAAGAAATTTCTACTTTTAGTGTAATGTTTGATAATATTTATCAACAAACAGGAATATAGATGACTCTATTGGTAAACATACATTTATTAATATGATAATTACTTTGTTCAAGTAGTTGAACAAAGTAATCATTAAAACATTATTACACCATCCTTTATATATCATTGATATAGATATGACTGAAAGAACAAAACTCCTTACACATTCAATAGTGAAACATATAAGGATTGCTGTTAAAAAACACATGCATATATCCAATGATAGCAAGATTAAACAAATGACGATTCACATGAAAGAATGAAACAAGATCATAGATAATAGTACCTGTTAAACACACATGGGGAGCGAGAGAGATATGAAAGATAAAACATGCAATACTATTTTTATTGACAAATGATATACATTTATAGTACATAATGTGACCGTTGGGATTCACATCCCAAGGTCTCTTGGACTCCTTTTGTCCGTTTGGCTTCCACACTAACCCATTGAGGATTAGGTGTCCAACATTCCCCCCCTTAATCCGAAGGGTTATGTATGAGTCCAAGAAGAGAGATGTAATACAAAATGTGCAAAAATGCATGGCAGCACTAGGCTGAATGTGCT
>APFE030128986.1:8835-28306 GCA_000404065.3 Pinus taeda | reverse complement strand
GCTCATATTCAAAAAAATCTTCTCATGAGGGAACTTGACATGATGAGTACCATTTCTTCCTAAGGGAAGAATCTTGATCCGAATGGAAAGTAGCATCCACACATGCTATGTACCCATGGTATTGTAACTCAAGAAGGCACCTAGAATACCATAAATGATGGGCCTCACCTTGTGAAAGGACAAATGTGTCCTCCAAAATGTAGGATAAATGATTTCTGCATTTAATAGAGAATTATTTTCTTTTCATATATTGCTAGGTATTCACTGTGTGTATTTTCTATTTCAGGTTTTTATAAGAATTGTTTCAGAGCATATCTGTATGCTCTCTATCCTCGTCTCTGTCAACATTTATGGTTCTTAAATCTTACACCCCGAGAAATGTATCAATCTCCCCTATTTTCATCCAAGGATTCAACCATAAATATTGTACCACAAATAGGTAACCATGTCCTATAATATAAGGGATGGGTTGAATATTGTGAAAAAAGAAAAACATGTATTCCTAGTTAGGTCAGGTCCATAAATATTGGAAATAAAGCCCATTTATGTCAACATATTAGTTGATAGTTTATTATGAAAATTCTTTGAGTGGAAAAGATGCTTGAAAGCATAATATCATGGGGGATGTATAATAAATTAATTCCCGTTCATGTCTCGTGTACATTTAATTTCATTTAGTTATAGTTTCTTGAAGAAGTAGTATCGATTTTAGAGAGCATATCAGTTGAGGAATCTCTTGCATATAGAATAACCATAGTTGGTTTTTCTTCAGAATTTTATTTTTAATATATATTTGTTTTTTTCATTCATTCATCTAATAATTTATGATAATATATTCTTTGGGTATCTGGGGGGTGGGGTGGAACATGTTCATCATCAATGCCATTATTATTAAATTCACCAACATTTCTCTCAACTCGTGTAGAAGTTTCTTAGTTCTTATTTCTTTGTCCTTTTATTCTATTTTCCTATTTTTATCATTATTTTAGGGTTTTAGTGTTAACTTCTAAATAAATAGACTAGTCATGCTTACATTTCATTTTTTATTCCTAAAATTATCCCTTTTTTTTATCAAGGCTTTTGTCAAAAGTTGAGTTTATTGATTCAATATTGAGTCAGTCTCCTTTCCATCCCATTCAACTACTAAATACTGGAAATCAAGCTTGCAAAGCTCCATATCTTCTCCCTTCTCTATGTTTATTAGGTCTCTAATGTCTTAATCCATTTGTGTCTTTGTTGTCTCCACTATTATTGTTTCTTCACTTCATTGAATATATCATTCTTTCCCATGTTTCTTATAACTGGTGGGAGTACTCCTTAAGATTATTGGTAACCTTATTTAAGGTTTCCACCATGTTCTTCGATAACATTTCATATCAATTACATGATAGTTTCTAATGAAATGAACATCCAACGAAGGTTTTCTATCTGATTTTTTGTTTCTTAGCACATTCTCAAAACTCCTAGGTTCTTTCTCCATTTATGGTTTAGGGATAGAGGAAGATTTATTTTGAGGAAAACCCCTAAATAGATTCCCTTGCTAGTGATATTTGTGTTGATGTCACTTGTTGTGATGACAGTCCTACTAGCAACAGCCATTTGAATGAGCCTAAATTAATAACATGTATTGGTACCAAAAATACTTGCTCATTTTCCCATGTCTTGAAATGTGTACTAGTTGTTTGGAAAATACAAGGATGCAAGTTTGGAGAATAGTTTCATCTAAGGAATACATACCCTTAACTATGAAGTTTCTTTCTAGTCTCCTAGGATAAACTTTTAGTTGTTCAATATTGTATAAAAAATAAACAAATTAACAAAATATATCTAAAATTACGACAACAAAAAAAAGAGCAAGGCGAAACAAGAAGAAAAAAACAATGCAAATTATTTCTATAGCACTTTATTTTAGCTTATTTTATAATGGTAAATTTAACAAAGGTTTCTTGCATAGAAAAAGGAGAATGATGGAATGGGAGGTAGTCAAAGTCTTTTTATAGCGATAGGTGTAATTGTCATGGAATTGGATGGAACGCACATGATTAGATAGTGGTATACATCAAATCATTGTCTTCCTTTTGAACCCCACCTTTCAACAATGAATTCATTTGATTTCTAACTATTATCCAACAACTCCTTCCACAGATGTGTTCTTAAGCCAAAGTGCCAACTATTCTAGCAAGAGGAAGAAGGAAATGCTAACTATTTCAGCCATTGTATGGTTGTCCTTAAGTGCAATTACATGGTCAAGCTTGACCAAGCAGTTGAGAAAATCCATGCCCAAAAGTATAATGGAGTTGGATTTGGTCCACACCAAGAGAATTCACCATCCATTCTCCAAATGGAACTGATTTATCTTCTGCATCTGCTACCTATCAACACTCACCAATGATACTTTAGGTGGATGTGCTAATTATAATTGCAATCACAATATAATAAATATAGAATATCCTAAACATTCCTTCACGTTAATTCCTGTGTTGATGTACATTTAGTGTTTATTAAGGGATTGTAAAAAGCTTGATCGAAATCCTGATAGATAGATCAAAATTTGTAAGCATAGGTATGGAAGAATGCATGCGACTTTTTGTATTTACTTCTTCACGAATTCATTCCATCACACTGTTGAGAGATATTTAAAATGCAATCATCACATCCAGTCATCACATCGAGTGTCATGATTATTGTTTTTCGTTTATGGAAATAACTGTTAAACGCACATGGGGAGAAACATAGATGTGAAAGATAAAACATGCAATACAATTTTATTAACAATTTGATATACATTTATAGTACATTATGTGACCGTTGGGATTCACATCCCAAGGTCTCTTGGACTACTTTGTCCATTCAGCTTCCACACTAACCCATTGAGGATTAGGTGTCCAACATTCCCCCCTTAATCCCAAGGGTTATGTATGAGTCCAAGAAGAGAGATGTAATACAAAATGTGCAAAAATGCATGGCAGCACTAGGCTGAATGTGCTCTCTGAAATGTTGGTATAAAGGGCGGTGGTTTAAAGATGACCACCAACACTGTAATGCTTAGTGCAGTTCCCGGAACTCTTCCAAAACTGGCAAGAAGCTGAAGTCTTCTGCTAGAGGAGGTGCTCCTATTGTTTTGAAGAGGGAAACCTTCAACCATAAAAGGGAGGTCTCACCCCGCATAAAAGGGAAAACTTCAACCTGAAAAGGGAAGTCTCACCCTATGATGGTTTAAGGATGACCAACAACTCTGAAATGCTTAATGCAATTCCTGGAACTCTTCCAAAACTGGCAAGAAGCTGGAGTCTTCTGCTAGAGGAAGGTGTTCTCAATTTTGTTCCTGGAATTCTTCCAAAGCTGGCAAGAAGCTGAAGTCTTCTGCTAGAGGAAGTGTCCCAGATTGCCAACTGAAGGCATGTTCATGGGCATCTTTGTCTCTGGCTACAACTTTGAAACTGGTGTGGCAGGTTGTGGTTCAGGCTCGCCTGATGTGGCTTTGAAGCTTGTAGATGATCATCATTTCCCCCCTGTCATATACAAGTTGAGATGATGGAGAAAAATCAACTGCAAGACTGTTCAATATTCTGGAACAAGTTCTAACATGTGTTTGGAATATCTTCTTGGCTATTGATGACCATTGCCAAGAAGCGATCCATCCAAGATGAATCTTTGTTATTGCAGGAAGTTTGCTTCTAAAGCATCTGTTTGAAGAGTGATTGGTTTTATGACAGTGCTTACATGGATGAAGATCAAAACAGTGATCTTTCAAATGGCCAACTCGTTCATAGTGTTGGCATTTCACGATCTGTTGTTGTTGTTGTTGCTATGGAAGAGGGGTAGAATCTGAAACAGCTGAAGCTGAACTATCATGAGGAGCAGGTGAACTGTCATGAATGAATCCAGCACTCTGAAACTGAATGGGCTTGGCATAGTCTGGAATATGAAAGGACAAGTCCTTGTCATATCCAAGACCAGTTATGTGCTTGTTGTGGACAAGCTATTCCCAAGGTCTGATGATGGGCTTGGGAAGTGCGGACTGAGTTTCTGCATCTGCATGTAACCTTGCTGCTTTGTTTGGTAGTAAATCTGAATGAACTGTAACATTATTGACTTGCTGTTGATGGGTTGCAGTCTCAACGTTCTGAACAGAAACAGGTTCAGAATGATGTCTATTTGATGTAGCTCTTCTTGCTGTAGCTGTGATTCAAGCTGCAAAAAATCGATCTTTTCTTCTGCATTTTGCAAATAAGTTTGAATGTCAAAAAGAGTTTCTTTGTCGACTTTGACCATCTCATCAACAGTGGAATGAATTAGGATATTCAATAACTTTACTGCATCTTCAAGTCTGGCCATTATCTCAATATATAAACCCTGATATGTAAATGAGTTTTGCCACAATGTTCTCCAAGGTGGGTGATTTTCGTAAGCTCATTCACTGTACATTGTTTTCAATGCTTCCACATGTAGTAACAGTCTTCAAACAAACTTATATTATCCAATAGAAGATTAAATGCAACGGCCATTAAGTGATAGCTACTGCATAATGGACTTTTCTCATTCAAAAAACTTAACTAAACAACGAACAAATTGGAAGATAGAACCTGATAATTAAATGTCAGCAAACATAAATTAGTAGATATGCAATTATCAGTCCCCAAAATGGTACCTCAACATTTTTTTTTTATGATGTACGCTGCCCAGGAAATGGAAGAATATATTCCCTCTTCACCACAATATTTGTATCATGATCAAACCACACTCATTCAACTTCTGACAGTCCCTTCAATGCAACTACAACAATAACAGAAGGTGGAAAGACGCAAAGAATACTTTAATCCATGAAGAGGGATGAACCTTCAAGGTTTCAAACTATATAACAATCCACCACAGAGAGCGTATGTAGAAGAACTAAAGAATATAAGAGCCAACAATATTTTCATTTATTAGATATGCAATAAAGCTGACCCTTGCTATTACTATCTTCACCACTATTTTGTTTCTCCATAATGCTGGGCATCCTCCTACAAACAAAAGGAGTTTGACCTTACTGATTTCTCTTTAACAGGTTCCAGAACTGTAAATTCAATACCGTAACCCAACTAAAACCTTAGCTTTCACGAAATGCCTCCTTATATCAATACTTTGTTATAAAATATAGTCTTATGTGTACATTGGACATGGAGAAAAAAATGTCAATCCTAGAACAGAAGCACTTTAGGAACAAACAATTTCGCACTGCAGAGTAATCCATGGCATAGAAGGAATTGGGTTTCGTTAATTCAGATTTCAAACGCTAAAACATTTTCTTTAGAATTAATTGGAGTTGATAAGCGCTCCAATCGGCTTTTCACACTCATATCTATGATGTGGGATGCATCCTTGCCAAAGCAGATGACAAAGCCTGCTATTAAAGAAGAGTCAATAATGCTCTTGAGTTTTACATCTGTATTTTCTTTGCAATCTGCGCTAACTGGTGTTTCTCGAGCTTCAATTTAGAGGATACAAAAGCAACCTGGGTATCTATCAGTTCATTTTATAATGATTCAAATTCTTTCAAGATATTCTCATGAACTTCAGTTTCAAGCTTATAGCTTAAAATAGTCCTCCAGTAAAGCTAAGTGTGCACAGTACCAGGTTATATTTCAATATAAACGAACCATCAAGTACATGAAAACTCCTATATTCCAAGCTTAGAGTGTTTTATATTTTTATTTTCCAGAAGCTAAATGAATCGAGTAGCTATATTATTTAAAAGAAAACTTTCATATGCCAATTTTGCACTCGTTGGGCTTAATAATTCTAGGACAATTTTGGCCCAATAAGTTGAGTCTTAGATTGCTTGTTTAAAGCTACCTTTAAACATACCATATCATGCTGGGAATGCCCTCAGTAATGCAGACAACCAAGTTCAGCGCAACATTCATTTCTTCCAAAATAGTTGCAACAGAAAAAATGAGTGGGTTCTGTTTCAGCTTCCTCAAGGCACCCGTCCAGCTACTCAACTGACGATTCCAATGGTCACTTTAGCTTCGGAAATTTGTCTCATCAAAATCCACAATCTTCTTTTCAGCTCGACAAATGATGAAGAAATGGTTCATAATATTGAAATTATTTCTGAATTCGAGATATTCCTTAAACTAGCATACGTGGGCATTTCACTGAATAGAAAAGCGAGCTACTCTCTCCATCAGTGAATTGCTTGGAATATCTTGAACTCTTTTTCAATAGTAATACAGACAGAGTTGGTAACTTCAGAACCAGCAAAAGATGACTGAACGGGATGAGAAAAGCCAAGTTTCACAGTACACGTCTGGTGATGGTTCATCGCAAGTACTTTTGAATCCACTTCGTCGAGAAGAAGAACAACACAAGAAGATACAGATATTTTCATCATCCGCTAATTATTTTCACACTCTGTGCCACAAAGAAATAGGGTTAAAGATGACTGGGGACTTTCCTTTTATTTTTCGGGATAATTATCATGTGTAAGCCATCGATAATCTCAATCGTCCGCTAGATATCAGCGACGTGGTCTTAGCGGGTGAGTTGCTATTAGTCTTCAGTAACGATTGCGGGAATCATTCATTCATTAGAGATAGCAATTCTGGGATTTCTCCATAAATCAAACCTACTCTAATGGAGCTTGGACGGCCAGGAGTAATAGCCAGAGAGCAGTCGAAACGATTGCAGGGAGGCAGAGAGCGCAGGTAGTACATCAGGCAAAGAGCGCAGGTACAGAGAGGGTAGGTGTATAAAACGTCTATGACAATGACACAGTGAGACAGCGTTTACAGCTAGTCTCTTGACAGAGGGCGCATGCTTGACAGAAGGTGCAGACAATGTCAAAAAAGTATATGACAGACAAACATGTCAGAATAGCTTGGACAACGCTGGCAATGTCAGGCATAGGGACGTTTCATCGTTCAAGTGAATATGGAAGACAGAGCACAGGTTTGTATAAAGGAATATGGTAGAAATAAACTGCACAGAAAGGCTATAAAACAAATGGCTCAAAAATAATTATGTAGGGTAGGAATACGCCTGCTCTGATACCATGTTAAACACAGATGGGAAGCGAGAGAGATATGAAAGATAAAACATGCAATACTATTTTTATTGACAAATGATATACATTTATAGTACATTATGTGACCGTTGGGATTCACATCCCAAGGTCTCTTGGACTCCTTTTGTCCGTTCGGCTTCCACACTAACCCATTGAGGATTAGGTGTCCAACAGTACCATATGTTATTTGAATCATTCCCGATATCAATCGCATTCAAATTCCTTCTTCCAACTTAGAAACACTTTCACATCAAGGCAATAGTGCACATCCCATCAAAGCTTTCTTTGTTAAAATTCAGAATACTGGCCCAGTCTTTATAAAAGATATACCAGAAGCACAATAGTGCGACTTCCAGATTTGAGTTTATACAAAAACTGAGGACCCTTTCTAAATGCATGAAAGGGCCTATAAATACTAATTAGGCTAACTAATTACAAAAATAAAATGCTATTAATTGGTACATCTAAATCATGAGTATCTTCTCAACATAGGCTTGTTTGTAGTCGGCAGCATGATTCATTGTTTCAGATGATCTCCTTTTGATTTGAGTTGGCAGATTGTAAGCATCGGTTCGAATTCTGGAGGACAAGTGAGACAAGAATGTAGTTGAGCTAGGTATGTGGCATCATGGATTTCAGGAATGATACAACCGATCGCATCGGTTAAACATTTGAGGGCGGCTCTTTGACTGTATGGTTTTACTAAGAAAAACCAAAAGGTATCCCAAGTTAAACTTTGGATGCCAGCAATTAATCTTCCATTCTTCTCCAATTCTTGATTGCATGTTTGTTCCAATGCTTTGGCTTACAATAGTTTACCTAGAGTGCACTGCGAAATCATGTTAGACAGATAAAGAGTGTTATTGATTAACTCAATTAAATTACTGGTAGATGATCTGCATCTTGAGATTTCTTTCTCTGCTTTCATTAGCTGTGACTGCCATTCTAAGAAAAGGATCTCTTTGTGTGACTCTAGAATTTTAGGCAGATTTGTGGCTTGCCCTTCGCCGGTGTTTTGCCAAGCAAGGAAGTTGGTTAGAGTCTTATCGACCTATTCCAAATCCTGCCTAGCATCGACTGACTTGTCAACTGTTGATGCAGTAATCTCACAAAGGGGCTCAACTAGAGAAATGTTATGACATAGCAGTCTTATCTGTGTAACCAATGCTTTGTTGATCTGGAGAGCTTCGGACTTGAAATTCTGATTTTCTCTAATTCTTTAGTTAGAATTAACAAATGACCCTGTTTAGTATTCCTTTCATTTTCATCTTCACCTCTCTTCATGACTGAAATCTCTTGTGGAATGGAAACAAGTTTTTTTAAAGAAAATTTTTCACTTTTGTCTTGAGAAGACTCACCTTGAAGCATTTGTTTCTCGCTACTTGTATTCTACTACTGCTTTCCTTTATTCAATTATTTTGTAGGTTGTGGTTCTTGTGGAGTTGCCTTCTATAAGGGAGCTGCAACTTGCTGCTCACCTTCATCTTCTTGACTTCTAGACCTTTTCGTTGATCTCAAGTCATATTTCTTGTGTAGTTCTGCCTGCATAAAATCAGAAAAATGCTTCCAATACTCATCAATTTCATTCTCATCAAGCTCTCGAAGAAGGGATGCCTTATAAAAGGATTTGAAGGAAGAGGTGCCGCAAGCTATCAACTTGGTAAATAAACTTCCGCCGATGCCAACACTAGCGTTTTTCTCACCAGTAATAACCTAAGCCCCATTCTAGCTCGTTTCTGTAATATAACATGGGTGATTATTACATTCCATAGGTCAATGTGAGTGTTTGGTGAGAGAGGGCGTAATCACAGTCCGAATACGTTTCGTGATTGTCCCTACCCTCGTGTTGGTTCCGCTCCCAACTATCATTTCACATTATTTAGTTCCTCTACATACGAGGCCTTGAGGGTGTGAACCACTATGCATGTGGGTGTTTAAACGACGGTGTGAGGTGGAAGTGTTATTTCTTGTGTCCACCAAAAAAGGTTCTTTTTAGCCATGGAATCCATTTCAGCATATTCATATTATTATCCCTTAACACCTAGTTCATCTTCATCTACTACATACAATGTGGAAATCTGATAATCACGGTCCCTGGAATGCTCTGGTATTTGATCAGGATTTGCTTCTATATACAGTGGTGCTTGAATCTAATCTTGATATTTTCTCTCCTTCTGCAAAATTTACAGAGGTTGTCTTCTATATTGAGGATTAAAATTTTTGTTCTATTGTGCTTGCCTCTGAGAATTCTTACTCTCCAACTCTAATTTAATCAATTTATTCGACAAAGTTTTAATTACATTACTCATATCCTCTAATGTTTGACTTTGAGAGGATTCTTCTTTAGAATTTCCCTTATCTTGGATAGGCTATGTCTCTGGTGTTTTACCTACAGCCACCAAATTTTCTTCTATCTCTAATGCATCAGTTTGGATCTGATCAAGGGTTGCAGATCTTCTCTCCCTCAATGTAAATCCAAAATTTGACTCAAAAGCCCCTGCAAAATTTATTTTTTCACCAGCAGGATGAGGCTTAATCTCCATTGGAAGACTATTGTACAATTTATTAAACCTTCGGATGAATTCAACAACACTTTCATTAGACTTCTTCTTGATAACATTAAAATCTATGAGTGAATACCCATGGTCTCTTTTCTCTCCCCATCTCTGGGTGAACAAGCGCTCCATCTCTTCCCATGTTGTAATAGAGTTATTAGGAAGCCCTTTAAACCATTTTCTTGCCTCTCCATCCAAGGATTGGACAAAAAGTCTTAGAACAACATCTAGGTGTTCAACATTTAGGTTTTATACAAAATTACAAAATACTAATATATGATTCTCTGTTGTTTGTTCATCCTCCCCTGTGAAATGAGGAAGAATCTTCCAGTATTCTTATGGCATTTGATTCAACTATTGTTGCAATTGAATAGTTGCACACCTATTCATAAAAAATGCAATTGC
Organism: Pinus taeda; assembly: GCA_000404065.3. Lineage (NCBI taxonomy): Eukaryota > Viridiplantae > Streptophyta > Pinopsida > Pinales > Pinaceae > Pinus > Pinus taeda. The sequence goes on along the minus strand of APFE030128986.1, from coordinate 18,295 downwards.
TGCCATATTTGCTCTTGAGTTTGTTGAACCTTGATTACCAGCAGATGTGGAACCTGACTGAGGAGTAAATGGAGTGTGCAGAGGTTGTAATGTAGTTATAGGTTCACGCTAAATAACTATAGCACATACTAAAAAAGAATTAGACTCTAAAGACTGTTCTTGACAATTGGGTTCTTGAAATGAACTGGATGTAAAAGGTGACTCTTGGTTAATAAAATATGAATGTGAAAGATGTGATGAACTGCTGCCTGTTGCAGACAATGTAGGACTTGGTGTTAGTGGAGTTTTAGGCCTTCCAACCCGCTTAGAAACTAGTCTCTCAAGATCTGAAAAGGCTTGAACTTTCCGCTATGAGGTATCTGACCTTGTATGGGGTCTCTTTGGAGCCAGAGTTATTATTGTTTGTTCAATATAGCCAAATATTTCCTCCTCACTGAACAACTAGAGGAAAATATTAAAAACCGAAGAAAAAGTATTCTTGTCTTCTCTCCCCGACAATGGGACCAATTAATGTTGTCCCTTAAGAAACCAATTTCTTGGCTGTGTAGAAATTGTGTGTAAGACATTAATGTTTATAATTATTGTCACTTAATTGTATGTTGTATTCTTAAATGAAGGACCTAAAAGACTTGGTTTTTTTAACCCTTAATACTTAAGTGACATGAAAATATCAGAATACCATTTGATTGCTGAATATAAATGATGAATGAAGAAATATTGAAGAAGTCAGAGACAATATGTTGTTTTACACAGAATCTACTATCTGTGACACTTAGAGAAGTTAAAGATAATATGTTGTCTTACACAAAAACTACTATATGTAACTTAGAAGAATTATAGAGGTAGGAACTTCAAGTATAGGAGCGCTATTTTAAGGGTTTTAACTTCTTTTACATAAGCAAATAAAGACTTGCAACTTCATTAACATACTTAAAGGAAGAAAACATATGATGACACATAACAAAGAAGTTACAAAATCATACCCAACAATGTGTGGAAAACTTCTTATTCTTTCATTAATCAATAGTTTTATCAAGAATACCATGGCCTAGTCTCTAGGTTATCCAAGGTTCGAAACCTTTCTCTATAAATTTTCCTCTTTTTATACATTAAGAGACAGTTGGTAATCACCAAAACTATCAAACTGCTTAACTATCTACTAACTGTCTAAAGTAAAAACCACTGCAGAATATTACATTAGAGGGTAAAAGACAACTCATTCTCAAGAAAATAAAATAACAAGAAGTAACATAATTTAGAATGGTTGTTTTTTGTTCAGATCTATGAGTTGGTTGCTGATGATGTTCTGATAATGGTTAAACTATTTTACCACAACAAAATGCATTTTGACAAAACTCCGTGCGTGGACTTGGGCCCACGTATGTATTAGGAGTGTTCCGATTTGCGGAAACACAAAGAAACCTGACCAATTACCGTTGCCTTTGGAATTTTAGTCGTTCGTCTCTAACTTTGGTTATTTTACTAAAATAGCAATGTCGGTTGATTTACGCGAAATATGGAAAATCACAGAACTGAAAAGGATTTAGACTTTGGTTCATAAACTTATCACGTCTTCCTGAGTTGTGTGTGATCACCATCCGATCACCCAACCAATGGATGGTTTGATCCTTCAGAATTCAATGAAACTTTAAACCTATTGAACAAAACCTTATTGCATCCATTTTTTCAACAACCCTTTGCCTCACACACAGACCTGATAAGAAATAAAACTACTAGTTAAAGATTTATCGGGTCCGATTTTAAAAATAAAACCTGATTATATTTTGACGCAGTATCCATTAGATCTCATCCATTTAGATTGATGTCTGTGATTGATCCGGACTTCAACGGATTAAACTGCATTTCATAAACCATCATGTTCGATTTTGGAAATAATCTTCGTTCTAGTTACCCACGCGATTGCCGTTAGATCTGTTGCCTTGCAAGCGAATGGATCAGATCTTCTTGCGAGTTTCTCACATTCAAAAGCCGCAAATAAAACAAAATAAGTTATTTCTTTCAAATTTTTGCTTTTCCCCTTATTTCACTACAACATAATATTTGATTTTTTTCATTTTTGTAATAAAACTGAAAGTAAAATTAAGAGGACAATGGATGCTAGAACACTTTTGATTTTCATGTGCAAATGTATTGATGTATATATGGATTTTGACCACTGATATGTTTATTGTATTTATGTTCCTATTATGTTTTCTTTTTTAATTCACATTTACCCCGAAGGTTGTTACATCCTTTCAGGTATATCTACCTAGTAAAATTATTTTATGGATGTAGCAGTCACTGATCTCTGGGGAACACGAACCACATAGAAAAAAAATGATATCCATTACAAGAGGATGTTGGGTAGGGGGATTATGTCGTCGTCTAAGTGGACAAGAACCTAGCGTTAGGTTGCACCTAGCATTTTATGTATCTTGTGTAGACTCACGATCCACCCCTTGGGTTTCTCCCATGTCAAAGTAGTCTATATGGAGTCCTAGCCTGAAATTTTCCCATAACTTTCTTAAGAAATATAGAGGTACCTTCCTATTATTATAAGGAGGTTTATCAAATACCATGAATCAACTATCCACCCAATTGTATTGAAATGGTTGGTATGTGCACTAGTCCATACAAATGTGTTTTTCCTTTACTCGTAAACATTTTTCATTCCTTGGGTAAGTGAAAACCAACAAAAACTCTTGTTTAGCAATTCTAATGTCTCTAATTTGGTTTTTATTAAGACTAGTTCTATGGTGCTCATACATCTTAGGTATGTAATAAGAAATATTGGTTAACTAGCACTATCCATTGGAAATGGATGATACAATTTAATTTAATGAACTTGAAAGAGATAATTTTGACGGATCTCTTGTGTTTTGTAGATCCTGTATTGGTACCCTCAAAGTAGAAAAGGATAAATTCATTTCATCAATGGGAATTATTTGTTCTTGGTTGGGATTTGGTTATTTTGAGTTGTGGTTTGACCATCGTGTGAAAATTCCTACACTGAAGGAACCCCTACTGCAGCAAATTTGAATCTACTTCACCTACTTAATTTTTAAATTAAATTCATCAAGTTATTCTTTTTAATACTGAAGAAAATTACTTCTGCAACCTACACTAATTAAATATTTGATCTCATGAAACAGAAAACAAAGCAAAGAATAAGATGCATAAGACACACTTATTTTTGGACACAATAGTCCCCATAAAAACCCAATGCAAGAAAATCGGTGCCACAGTTCTGAGGGTTTATTATTATGCAAGAGAAATATCTAAATAGAAATCTAGGATTCTCATCTAGAAATCCTTTACAGACAAAATACTGGTGGAAAATATGATTGAGTTTTACCTCACTTCACCCTATAGAATTTCGGTTGATATGACACAAGACTGCCTAACCTTGACTACTTATGCGCTGGCCTTTCTTAGGCCCTCTGTGTCAGATATCCTATCTATTCTAGAAATTCGTGGCAGTTCCAATTGTTTCTCATAGTTCCAGCTTCTACGTGACAGGCAACTTTTTCCTCTGCACACTCCTTTTTGGCTCTGCGTCAAGACTCAGTGGCCTAAACTAGCCCAACGTCAACTCTCCCAGCTACTACACCACCTCTCTATAAGCTCTCTCCACCTCTCTATCAGTATTCTCTGAAAAGTACTTCTCCTGGATTCTCACTACCCCTCTACTGCAGAATGATCATCTAGTTTTAATTTCTCAGCTTCCTAGCCCCATAAATTGAACTCTAGATCAATTCAGCCTCTTTGTGTGTGTTTCCAAATGAAACCCAAGCCTCCATATTATACTTTTCCAGTTGAGACTTCAACGACCGAGATTAAGTCTCTAATCAATGGCTAAGATTAACACATGACTTGATCTATCTTCTAGATCATTCTCATCCATATTTTGATTAATACCCATTAATATTTTAATTTCCCTAAGTTTAGACTTAGGAAATCCATTAAAAATATTAATTATTTTAATAAAATATAATCTAAGTGGAATTTCACCAAATGGATTTTGGGTTCTCTAAAACTCATGTGCTTTAGCCTCTCCACCAATTTTCAAGGCTAGAGCACTTCCGATGCTACCAAAAGCTAACACTCCCTCTTAGTGAGGAAAGTGCTCTAGCAAAAAAATCCACCTACATGTTGCTTTGTTTCAAAAGCACCTTTTTGCACTATTGCTTCCACTAACATTGTGTTGATGTTACTATTATATTGTTGTCCATGAAACTGCCACTTCCACTGTTGCAGCTGTACTACAAATGTTGAATCTGCTATGTTGCTAGCACTGCCACTGCTAACACTACAACCATACTACAACTCAGTTGTTGACAGAAGAAACTAAAAAACATCCAAAATTATCTAAACTTAAATGTGTTCAACATAATACCATGGATGTTGGAATCTGACTGCTCTAGTCTCTGACCCTTTGGATCTTCTACATTGTTGCTAACTTTTGCACTATGCCAATTGCACTACTTCCAACCTTGCTCTATGTTGATCAACTCCTAGCCTCAGACTGCTGCATCTATCCTCCAAACAATCCACTGCATCATCTAAAACTAATTCCATCTTGCTACTACTGAATTTTGGGCTCCCTTAGCAAGGAATTGATCCAAGAGGTGGACTCCTCAAGGATCCTGCCCACATGTAGTCCTCCCGATTACAGCTCAATATCGCCCCTTATCCCCTCTAGAGATGCGAGGGCACTCATGGCAAACTCATCTTCATCAATCATTATTGAAGCAGCCTTAGGATCATGTATCTCATCCTTATCCTTTTTCTTCAAAGGACATTGGGATGCATAATGGACCATATCACCACAATTGAAACATTTCACCTTTGAAATGTCCTTCTTTCGCTTTGTATTATGCTGTCCCTTTGACGCTAGAGCTATGTTTTCCTCCTCCTCCTTTGTCTTTGTTACACTCCCATTGTTGCCATTGAGGTTGACCTTTACTAGGTCCCTCCTTAACTCCTCCTATTGAAGAGCTACTTACATCTCCTCCCATGATGGTAGTTTTTCCTTGCCTAATATGCTTTGGATGAAAAATTTCCATTCATATGAGACTCCATTCAAGGCTATCCTCACCATTGCGGTTGGCTGAGGAGTGGACCTCACTGCAGCAAGCTGGTCTCTAGTGTCCTGAAGACATTGAAGATAGATGTTCACCCCTTCTCCTTTCTACATCAAAGTCCGCTGAAACTTTTTCTCTAAATACATCTTTCGTTGTTCGAAAGAGCGTTCATATAGAGAAGACAAAGCTTCCCACATATCTTGGGTTGTATCCTTGCCCTACAAGTGTGAGACCATGTGATCAGGAACTCCACAGAGAATGAGCCTCTTTTCCTTCCCTTGCTCAGCCTCGTACTTCTTCCTCTGATTGTTGTCAACAAGAACAACCAAAGTACTCTTGACTTAGGCCTGAAGATCATATTCCTCTAGAACAGTTAAGATTCTGGTCTTCCATATGACATAGTTGGAGGCTCCGTCCAACCTATCCTGATATTTGAGCCCATGCGATGCCATCTCACCCAATTGTCAAACTGACTCTTCTAGTCACTCCTTAGCACTGCTCACTTGCTTGGCAAGTGAGAAATTCAAACTTTCTGGCAGAAAGTTCTCTGAGGAGAAAAATATCCTTCTACGTGTCTTCGTTCTTTTCTAGAGGATTTATGCCCCAGTAGAAACTGCTCACTTCAAGCACTGGGTTGAGGCTCTGCATCACTCCCTCTGGCTCTGCAAACTCATGAACTCGAAATCATACCTCTCTCTCGTCTCACTCAGAGAGAGATTTCCTCGGATCTGCTTCTTGACAAGGACTGTGTAGTCCTTCAAGGGGATTTAAATTTCTTCCAAGTGCAACTTTCGACCTCACTGCATGACACTTGATCTTCTGTTCCTATTCAAAATCAATGCTCTGATACCATGTGAAAATTCCTGCACTGAAGGAACCCCTACTGCAGCAAATCTAAATCTACTTCACCTACTTGATTTTTAAATTACATTCATCAAGTTCTTATTTTGAATACTGAATCATATTACTTCTACAACCTACACTAATTAAATGTTTGATCTCATGAAACAAAAGCTATAGCAAATAAAAAGACACATAGGTCACACTTATTTTTGGACACAATAGTCCCCGGAAAAACCCAATGCGGGAAACTCGGGGCATTTAATATTATGTAGAAGAAATATTTGAATACAAATCTAGGATGCTCATATAGAAATCCTTTGCAGAGAAAATACTAGTGGAAAACCTGAGTGAGTTTTACCTCACTTCACCTCACAGAGTTCTGGTTAATCCAGCACAAGACTGCCTAACACAGGCTACATCTTTGTTGGCCCTACATAGGCCCTGCGTCAGCTCCTCTGCCCTTTGTGTCAGCTATCCCTACTGTTCTAGGAGTTCCCGATAGTTCCTACTGTTTCTGACAGTTCCAGCTTCTGTGTGATAGGCAACTTTTCCTTGTGCACCATCCTTTCTGGCTCTACGTTAAGTCAACGTGGGCCCAACCTAGCCTAGCATCAACTCTCTCGGCTATTGCCCTGCCCCTCTGCAAGTTCTCTCCACCTCTCTATCAATATTCTATGGAAAGTCCTCCCAAATTCTCACTGCCCCTCTACTGCAGAATGATCGCCTAGTTTGATTTGTTCTCTCTTTGTGTGTTCCAAATGAACCCCAAACCTCCATCTTATACTTTTCCTGTTGAGACTTCAATGACCGAGATTAAGTCTCTAATCAACAGCTAAGATTAAAACATACTTGATCCACCTTCTAGATCATTCTTACCCATATTTTGATTAATACTTATTAATATGTTAATTTCCCTAAGTTTAGACTTAGGAACTCCATTAAAAATATTAATTATTTTAATAAAATATAATCCGGGTGGAATTTAACCAAATGAATTCTGGGTTAATTTATAACTCATGTACCTTAGCCTCTCCACCATCTTTCAACTCTAGATCACTTACGATGCTATCAAAATCTAATACATCACGGGTTTGGGTTCCCACTAGGTTTGGTGGTAACCAAGTTTTTTGCAATTCGATATGGTGATCTTGTTGAAGGTGTGATTTAAGATTTTTCTCAATTTTAGACTAAAATTTTAGGAAATGAAAAAAGAAAAATTCATTAGATTTCTTACCTAGAACACAAGGAAGATGTATGTCATTGATTGGAAAATAGTTGTAGACAAAGGATGAATAATTTTTCCCATTAACCATTAAAAACATATATTATGATCCCAAAATCACAAAAAATAGCGTTTTGGAAACATAAAAACTAGTTGCACAAGAATTTGTGTGTGTTACTAAGAGCACATGCACTTTCTTAGGAAGGTCTGCACATTCCTAGGAACACATGCACATTCTTTGGAAGGTGTGCATATTTTTAAGAGCGTGTGCACATTCTTAGTATTGTGCATTTGCTCATGATCCATGCTAACCTGATGGCCTAGTTGGTATCTTGGTTCACATCTTAGAGCTTGCTAAACTTGGATGCCTATGAATGCATGCATGCTCCTAGGATAACACATGTGCTTCAGTGGGTGTGCATTTGTGATGGCCTGATTGCCACTTTTGAGGGCATCATCTTCATGTGAGAACCTTATTTAATTTCAAATTTTTGGGGGGCGTACTATTTCCATGCTCAAATATTAAGAGCTTTATGGTTTTGTGGTTTAAGAACTGTTTGTTACCAATAAATAATTCTGCCCCACACTACCACTTTCTTACTTTATTGTATATACCCTCTATGAATCTTTGGCATAAATTATACTAGCCACCTAAGTCCTTGGTGCTTGAATAAGTTGTTGTGTTGAAATATTTGCTTTCATTAGTGGTGGAGTGACAACAAAAGACATGGACTAGGTTAATAGGATATGTATATTCCAAGTAGCATTGTATTGTGAGAAAGTTGTAATAAGACCTTCAAATTATTATCATATATGTGTGTGTGTGTGTGTGTGTGTGTGTGTGTGTGTATTGCAAATTTAATTGATGATTATGCATATAATCCATGCTCACTGTAACTACTTTTATCCTCATATATTCTAAAATTAAACATTATACATTGCATAGGTTAAAGATGAACTAATAACCATCAACAAACACATAATTGTAATGTATAAAGAATTTTTCGGAGGAATCACATTGAATATTTTGGTCGACACGTTTTGAACCAACAAGTGTCATCTTTTGCATGACTGATCTCGACACGGCCAAATTAGTTGAGATCTCCCTCACTTCTACTTTTTTCTGCTTTGAACGTGAGTTCTATGAACAAATCTATGGGTTTACCATGGGTTCCACCCTATCCCCTGTCATCGCTAACATGTTTATGGAAGATTTTGAATCCAAGGCTTTATCCTCCACTTTATTTAAACCCAATCTTTGGAAAAGATTCGTTGATGACACGTGCACCATATGGCAGCACAGGCCTGAGAAATTAGACTTGTTTTTCTAGCATCTCAATAATTAGTCTAACTCCATCCAGTTTACGATGGAGCATAAGGTCAATGGTTTCCTTCCTTTTCTTGATGTCCTCATTTCTAAGAAAGTTGATGGATATTTTTCCCATGAGGCATATCGAAAAAAGACTCATACTGAGCAATATCTTCATGCCAATACTCACCATTTTCCTGCTCAAAAGATAGGTGTCCTCAAAATGTTAGCCACTCGGGCTCTTAGAATTTTTTATGAAGACCACTTTTCTAAAGAAAAATCCCATCTCCTTAATGCTTTTGTCCAAAATGGCTATAGTAGGCAGCAGGGTGTCAAAGATTTCCTCAAAGCAAGCAAAGGTCCCAAGGTCAAGAAAGAACCCTTTAATCGCAGTTGAAGAGTCCACCTCCCACTCATCCAAGGGATGATAGACAGGATTGCAAGAATTTTGAGAAAGCATAATATTTCCTTGACCTTTAGACCCCTCAACACCATTAGAAGTTCCCTTAAGTCGGTTAAAGACCACGTAAACCCTATGGATATGAAAGGTGTTTATATCATCCCTTGTTCCTGTGGAACCTCATACATCAATGAAACTGGTCGTTCTATTAACCAGAGGATCAAGGAACACGTTGCTGATATCAAGCATGGGAGGACCAAATCTTTAGCTTTAGCCGAACATGCAGAGAATACCAAGCATCATATATGCATTGAGGAGGCTAGGGTTATCGCTAAGATTCCTCACTTCCACCATCGGAAGTTTAGGGAAGCCATTGAAATTGAGAAGTCTTCTAGAAATATTAATAGGGACGACGGCTGGAAAATTAGCGAATTTTGGATTCTCGCCCTCTCTTCTTAGTTTTCTCCTTCTTTGTCTAGGGTTTTTTTTTTGAATAATATTTAATTATCAATAATATTTATCATTTTCAGCATTATTTTATTTATACTAATGTTTTAGATATTACAATCTCTTTTTTATACAATGAATGTATTTAGATTTAT
>APFE030128985.1:29507-51426 GCA_000404065.3 Pinus taeda | reverse complement strand
TGGGTGCCCCCACTCAAAGATAGAATGGAGGTAGAGCCAAAAATTTCAGTACTAGTAGTGATAGTAGATATAGCAATAATACCTCCTCTTTGAACTGAAATAGGAGTGTGCTCACTAGTAGCACTCATAGCTAGATTCGTGCTCCCAGCACTAGCCATCAAAGGAAAAGGACGATAAAAACCAAGGCTTTCTGGCCTGTGAGTCGGGGTCCCAATGTATAATAGAACATCTGGATAATTATGAGGAAGAGGTGAAGAAGTAGTCATATGGGACTCAGGAATATCTTCAACCTAAACTTCATCTTCTGATTGGAAGAGAACCCTAGAAAGGATAGGAGTATCCTTATCCAAATCACAATTTTCAGTAGGTCTACCCTGTGAAACTATAACCTAACATGAAGGATCAATTTTCGATGCATTTGCTGCTACTGATTGAAAATGACCAACAAAATTTCTCCTACGCCTTCTAGAATAAGGTTTCGCACTCATAGATGAGAGCCCACGAATCCTCTTGGATCGAAGAACTCGTCAATCAACCACTTTTAATTATTATGAGAACTTGTAAAGACTCAAAAAATTATAAAGCTATAGCAATCTAGGAGCAAAGAGCATTCACTGAAATGTCTCTAAAGATACAATCAATCAAGCTACTTTCAAGTATTTCTACTCCGGGTGATTTGGAATAGACACAAAAATACAAGAAAGTAAAATAAAGGACCTTCCGAAGATAGTTTGGGATAATAGCAGCCCACGCCTGTAAGCAAAGGTAACATAAACAGTTACGCTGACCTCCAATCAAAATCCTTTATCGGTGCGAGTACCCAAGCTTCACAAGGGCACGCTTCAGAAGTATTAATGAGAGTGAACTATAGTTTGGCATATTTAATTTCCATGTTCTGTTTTATATTAATTTTCTCAATTTTATACTAAACAATTTTTTATGGATATTTGAAAGATGGTCAAAGCATTGGGTTGGGTTAGTAAGATCGTTAGATTTCCATTCTTTTAAGAATACGTTTATCAATTGAGTCCTTATTCATTTTTGGATGTTTCTCTCCACCTATTATTGGATTACAATAGTGATGGTAATTGTTCACACCATATGGAATATTTATGAAATTTAATTCATTTTACAAAGGGGATCTTCCACCATGTTTATATATTTCTCATTAAGGAGCATTGGAAAGTCATGGAAAAAGTGTTGAAGGTTGGGTTAGTTTCATAAGCTGTCATTCAACTATAAACCACATATTATGCTTTAAATCACCTAACTACACTTAGAATCATCACTAAGGAACTTCATAATAATAAAATAAATATTCTATGTTGTTTTATTCACTTTAGGAAATATTTTGATACAATGCTTAGATATAACATTTGGAACATGTTATAAGAGCTAGATGTTCCTTTGAGCTAGAGAGATTTTGCTCTGAGTTGAGTATTTGACAGAAGAAGTTAAATGTAATATGGGATTTAAGAAATTTTTTCATTTATCTACTACTATTTGTGGAATTTACATCGACGTTAAAGAAACACTTGGAAGATGCAAGTTGTGCTAGAACTAATTTAATTATAATTGTCATCATACTTCTTCTTTATATGGATGATATGATTCTTATGGTGAGATGTCCCTCTAATATTGACAAGAAAATAAGAATTCTCAAGGATTTATGTTTGAGCATAGGTGTGTTAGTAAACACTGGTAAAAAGAAGCTTATGATAACCAAATAAAAAAAAATCACTTACATTAATTTTGTGTATGACAATAGCAACTTAGTGTTGGTTACTTCTTACAAATATCCTGGAGTTGAGCTGCATCATAAGCTTAATTGGAACTATAACATTGAGAAATGGATTAATGGAGGGTGGTAAACCTATTTTGGTCTTGAAAATAAGTGTCTATTCATGGAAATTTTTTGTAACACCCTCCTCCCACATTTACCCAAGCTGACTGTTCCACTGGGGAAACATATGACAAGAGGCCACTATAATCTGATTCAACCTCCCAGGTAACCTTAAGGAAGTGGAACCGAAGAAACACAACCAAACTAACCTTCTAAACATGCTATAGAACCTTTAGAGCCAACTCACCTTTCCAGGTGACCAACCCCTTAGGGAACTCAACATGTCTAATGACCTAGAGCCCCAGTCGCTCCTTTTCCAAGGCATGCATGCGACTTAGAGCCCTAGTCGCTCATTTTCCAAGGCATGCATGTGATTGAGAGCCCTAGTTGCTCCCATGAGCCTACCTGAGTGTGACTATAGCCTAATTTTGTTAGTGTTATGCCAATGACTACAAGATTTCAGGGCTAGGACCCAGTCACTGCCCTGAACTCCAGGAAACTTCCATAAATGATAAACAACACTAATACAATGGTACTAATGAAAAAATTTGATCAATGACATGGCTAGATCCCTACTAGCCATGACAGACGTTTCGTCAAACATGTCACAAAGATGTAATCTAGAGGTCATAACAACAAATCTGAGCATAGGGGTCTCATACTTATCTGAGAATCGCTAGGGAGCATTGATGATTTATCACATTAGTTGCATTCTCATCTATTAGGTCACATATTCATTGCTCATAATAAAAACATGATGAGATCCATATATCATCTATTAGGAAAACAACTCACATAAAGATAGAAAACATAGATCAACACCTTAGAATTTAGCCACTTCGAGGGGGCAACCTCCTTTACATTACACAAATGAAAAATTCTTGGATGATACAAATGATAAGGCCTCCTTTCTATATATAGGAGTCTAAGGAGTCATAATATAATCAAAGCCGACATAACAATAATAATGTAAGGGAACAATAATAACAATAGTGGGCTTCTATGGGGCACAATAATAACAATATGGGGACTACATGGGAACAACAATATAATAAGGGGGTTATAATAATAACACTAAGGGGTTACACTAGTAGTATAGGGACCTAACATCATCATTTTCATAAAACATTATCATAACCAAAATATAACCAACATAAATAACGAGGATATAACAACCATAAAAACCACATATAAACAAGTATATTGACCCATCATATCCAAGAGGAGAGAATCTCTTTTTAACATATTCAAAATGAAACTAGTTATGTGACTTTCACGAACCACTCGACCATGATAGACTAGGTTGAACAAAATCTCTCTTTCATCCAATCACCCTCGTGCCATATTCCAAGGTTGAATGTGAGATTTCATGAAGTAATCAAGCAAAACCAAACTAGGGCTTCTAGAGGCCAAACCACCTCAACCCTTAACGAGTGATTCCACTTCATAGTCAAACATCACTAACCATCACTAGATTGGTTTCTACCCAAGTTAACTAGGGATCCAAAGCATTTGTTCCAACCAGGGGTTCCACGACTAGTAAGTTAACCCACAGTTGTCATCAGGCTTCCAGATCGTTTGTCCAACCAAGGCTTCCAGGACTAGTAACTCAAACCACCAAGGGATTCCATATCATTTTTCCAACCAAGTCTTCCATGAATAGTAACTCAACCTAAGCTGTTACAGGGCTTCCAGATAGTTTTTCCAATAAAGGCTTCAAGGAACTAGTAACTCAACCTGTAGCGAAAGGAACATGATAGCCAACCAGAAAAAAAAAGGAGGAACCCACAACACCATTCCTATCTAGGAAATGGAAATGCTAGGACAAACCACTATCAATCCAATAAATCCTCCATGCCAATGACAGATCATAACCAAGAAACCACATGCATGTGCCATGAATGCGAAAACTAGCAAGTTAACCATACATGCACTCGATAACTGCAAAGCAATCCAATTGTAGTTGTTGATCTAATTGTCCTCACACACTTTCATGCTCTCCATTTTCCTTCTTGCTCCAAATCCCATGTATGTCACACTCCTCCAAGAGTGCTCCAAGAAAACTCTAAGTGTCGAAGAGTATGACAGAGAGAGAATAGAGAGAGAGAGCTCCAAGCTAAAACTGACAAAATTCTAGAAACTGATCCTCATGAGCCTTTTTATTAATGAGGCTTCTACTTTCTTCATTTTCCATTATTCTTTTTAATTTTCCTCCTCACATGCAACCTTTGACCTTTCACCTTCCTTTTCTCCTATTTTCCTTTATTTTCATATATAAAATTCCAATTAATGCCTCTTTCCTTTCCAAAACCTTTTCCATTTACTTTTCCAATTTCCTTTAGCCATAATAACTAAAATGAACACCCACTAGGATTTTTTTCCCACCATTCAGATTGGAATATGTCTCCCATGACCTTGGTCTTATAATTTTTTACATTAAGTTTCAACCAGGGTTGTTACAGAACCTTGCTCCTTGGGAGAACATTGTCCTCAGTGTTCAATGACACCTATAACCAGCAAGATCGTTGAAAACAAAACATATTTCACATGGAACTTTATAACATAGCTTGTTGCAGTATTTACAATGGCCGCTACAGAAATATGACAAACATATTGCTTCTTGGAGCTTTATAACACAAATCATTACGATATTTGCAATAACAACCACATTTTCTTCAACCAACAAATAACCATATTGTTCATGGAGCTTTATAAATCTAGCTCGATATAGTATTTACAATAATATGCACATATACATATGCACGTTTTCTCAACCAACAAATAAAAGGATACGATGCATGTATCAACAACAAGGGAATCTAGAGGCTCACACCTCCATCCTCAAAGTAATACTAGGATTCACCTCCTTCCGAGGAAGTCCAAAGTCCACTGCCAAATTCAAAGCTGCATCCAATGTCCATTGCTACAATCATGTGCCACTTGTTCTCTCAATGAATAGTTGTTGAATCATTGCTCCAGGGCACACTCCTAATGTGCGTCGGATTCCATACGGCAATGCTAATGACCAGAATAAATCCATCCCTAACCTTCCCTTCTTTGATAAATAGTCCCTTGGGAAATCTGGTCACCCCCTTCTATTCAGCCACACACCTTCCAAGTTCAGTGGGCATCCCCTTCTCTACTACATAGTCCCTTGGGCGACCCCTCCCTTTGGAATATTTCCTAACATCAGAAGTCCAAAAACCAAGGCATGTCCTTTCCTCAAAACCTTCATAATAGTTATAGCATGCTCATTGAAATAAATGGATATTATTGGGTACCAGTGTCCCACAATGACCCTTCTTCTGAAATAATTTTTCAACATATCGTTGCCTATTATAATTTATTTCACTAACGTTGTTAATTATTTCTTCTTTCACACACACTTCGCGAATCCCCGGAACTATGGTGCCCCAACCTACCTCACAATTGTGTGCACTCACTTAAGCAGTTCTGCGATCTAATTGAACCTACTTTACATCATTTTAATATTGAACCTCTTGACAAAAAATTGATAAAAGAACAGAAGACTCTGCATGAATCACCTATGAATTTTTGGTAGCACTTCTGTGTACTTCAATTTGAAGCTACGAAAAACCAAATGAAATTCCAATATCTTTGGGATAGATTTGAATATTTCCTTTGAAAATAATTATATCCCTAGATGAAGTTGAAGTTCAAACCTCGCTCAGCATACATTAGTGATGGAGTTGCGCAATCACCAGTGGACATAGTCGCTGTCACAAGTGACTACCTGCCTTCCCCTCATCAAACAGCTCCACCACCGCAAAGTGATGTGGGAGAACATGCACACACGTATCTTCAAATGTCAAAACCTCCCATGATCACTGCTCTTAATTTTCATGCAGATTTGGTTGCAAAACCCATTGGTTATCACACGCATTCATTACCTCAGCCTTTGTCTTCACGTTCTGTTGATCCTCCGAATTGCATTGTCTTGTGTTCTTTCGTTCCGGACTCTACACCTTTTGTGAACAAGGATCAAGCCACTAAAAAAGATGGTGTTGCATAACCAACCTGCATTGTCATTTATGATGAGCATGATTGAGAACCTGAACATCAACCCTTGGCGAAGGATGATCTCCTTCTGTCCGCACCTCCTCCACTTTTTCCTAACATCTTTGGTGATTCTTCTATTTAAGATTTTCCTTGTGTAAATACTTCCACATATGCATCTACTTTTGATCATTCGTAGAATGAACCCGATGTTAGTCCATCATTCAACAGTGGAGAGGACAAATTCTTCATTGAAAATCCACCTGGTTTTTCATCTTCATTTTTGGAAATGCAGAGGGTGAATGTTCTTGCTTCTCATATACCCCTCTTTCACCTCTGAAATAAATAAGTACAATTCACAGTTCTTGAAAAATGAAAAATGAAAAAATGAAAATGTGAAAATTTTGAAAAATGAATAAGGTGAAAGAAGAGAATGGCTTCATACTCAGAGAGGTGATGCAAGTAACTGAGTCAAGGTACTGACCAGGCTCGCTGGCAGCCGAGCGATGCTTGTGTTCTTGCATGACTCCACTGATGTACTATCCAGGTTTGCTAGCAGCAGAGCGACACCAGAGTTGAAACTTAAACTCTAACTATCATATTGCTTGTGCACCAATATACCCCTCATCCCCAATCTAAGTAATTGTGTTGACTTAGCTTGGAATGTGCGCTGATAGTCCAAGAGCATGGCAGGTGCCACATATTTCAATCAAGCTAGTGTGGAAACCGAGATGATATAAGAACTGAACAATACTTTTGGAGGAGTCAGACTTTATTTTCACGAAACAAGGTCCATTCAGAGAGTTAGAGTTCTACTAGTGTGTCGCCAAGTGTTGTAGCAGCTACAACCACCCTCCAAAAATTTTTCTTAGCTTCGTTTTAGAGCCTCCCTACCAACCATCCTTAGCAGCATGTATTGCATTGTCCAAGTACAAGTGCTTCAGTAGAGTTTTAGTGGGTTACCAACCCGTGCTTGTCAACTTGTTTCTCTCCCATCCACATGATGACACTACGAGACTTAACCATTTTCTGGTTGTGATGCTCACTAGGAAATTGCGCAATTATGGAGGGGAACTAGCCTTCCCTTTAGAAATTGTGCAATCCATCTAGGCTTCCTGTTGGGCTCCAGAAATGTGCAATCCAGTCAGGAAGCCTTTCCTCTAAAAACTGCAGAATGCAGCCCAACATTGGACTTCATCTCACAAATTGTGAACTGACTCACATCCAAGGCTTCAGTCCAGAAATTGCATAACGCATGAGGGACATCCAAACTTGCTCCGCCTAGAAACTGCGCAAATGTCATTTCTAGGCTTGTAAGTTGTTGCATGTGCTCCTAGGTTGATTGGTCCCCCCTATGACTGAGCAATCTTGATTTGCATGCATGGGCTGTTTTTTGTGAAAAAGAAAAAAGAAAAAAAACATCCCTAGATTTTAGGGATCCATTTTTAGAAGCTAGAGGTTACATGAAAAAGCCATTTTAGAAACCTCCCACCAAATGTTGCTTTTTCCTAGGTTTGTGGCATGCACATCATAAGCCTCAATCTTATCAAAATTATTTATTTGAACCTTCAGAGCTCATTCCTCACATTGATCTTGCAGATCTGACATCCCATGTCGCATCTAGGAGCATTAGGCACATTTAGCTCAACTTTTTCTGGGCAAGTCTGCTTTTCATGTGTTTTGTTGCTTTTCTATTTATTTTTGTATTTCATTGTGTATGAATGTTTTTTGCTTCATTTTGTTAAGTGCTTATTTTTATTTTAATGCATGTTAGCTTGTAGAAGCATTGTTTCAAGTTTTTATTGCATCTCACCATTGTCGCATGCATGACATTTTTTCTATGCTAACGGTCGTCGTTGCGGCGACTCGCTTCACACGCATGCTTCTTTTCCCATTTTCTAAATATTTCACTCATTCTTTGCATGCATGATTATTCACTCTTGTTTTCACTTAGATTTTCCATGCATCCAAACTTTTGAATCATGTTTTAGTCGCTTGTCAGTGGGTCTGGGCTACCTTGTCCCAGACCTTGCCTTACCCGGATGGAAATGCACATTTTTTAGAGTGAAGGATCTACCTTCCTCCCAGAAATTGCAAAAATTTGGCCTAGCACTGGCCTCCAGGCTTGCTCTATGCAATTCTGAGAGGCAGTGCCTTGCTGGCCCCAAAAACTACACAAATGCAATTTGTTGGTTTGCAGTCCCTACTAATTGAAATTGTGCATTACCTAGTTCCAATCCTTGGCAGGCCAAGCTGGAATGTGCATTACACATTTCTAGTAGTCAATCATCTTCCTGATAGTCCAGAATATGCCTTGTGCAATTTTGGCAATCAGTCTCGTAGCCTGCCAGTGAAAATTGCACAATCTTCCTAGTCAGTCACCTGGGTATGTTGCATGTCAGTCCTTAAATTTCTTTTGGTTTTCAATTGACATATTTCTTGCCATGAGTGTTTCTATGTCTCCGGGTATCACAATTGTTCATCTGCCTCTCAACGGTACAGGTACAATGGCTTCCAAGAGAGCAGGGTCAAAGGACACTGTCGAGAGTGTGACTGGAGATGCAATTGAGAAAGTGCCTATGAGCTTGCCTATCTACGATGACACACAGCTTTTCATAGACAAAGATATCAAGATGAAATGGGAGGACATCAATGATACATTCCCAAGCACATTTGAGGAAAAATTGGAAGACCGCAGGGTCTATGTCAACATACACAAGTCTGGCTTGTACTGGATTGCATGCAAGTATCCCGCATTTTCATGTGTGGACATGATCCATTGGATTGTCTCGCATACTAATCCATAGAAAATGGTGTTGAGCAGTGCCAGTGGAACATAACTTTCTACCTTCAGGGTGAAGGATTTTTAGGAGATGTATCACTTTCCAAACTAGTGATCATGATGGAGAAACCCTTCAACAGACCCAACAACAGTCCAAACTCAAGAGATATCTAGAAGAGTTGGGTGAAAGAGCCAACCAAGCTCACAACAACACCTATCCAAGTTTACATGACAAAGACACTATGGAAGACATATCAATTCTTGGTCATCTTTGCATGCAGCTTATAAGGCCAAGAGAGCACAGAGACCTTCCCGTAGAGTTGGGTGATCGTGTTGGCTTAACTGGCCAAAAAAGGAAGACCTTGCAACTAATCCGACATGTTGGCTCTCAGGTTGAAGGAACAAGTGACAGAAGCCCGACATCCACCCAAGGGTCAGCAAGTGAAGATATACATGTCCACTTACATACTAGATGTAGTCTGTGCCCGTCAGCAGTTCCCAAGCTTGGGTTGGGCATGGACACCTTTGGAAACCTCTGTGAATACTTATTGTAGATTGTTCTATGAATGCAGCTTCTGCAGAGTTATCATACATTTATCAGACCACTTCGTCACCCTGGTGTACAATATGATATTTGAGCAGGATCCACCTTGGATGTCGCAGGCATCAATGGAGGTATTGATTGAAATAGCAGATTGGTATGCCTCACCCCTTGGCACCTTCATACGGATGTACAATGCGGATAAGGCTCTGCATGTTTTACCAATGTTTTCCATGGACACGCTCTTCATGCAAGAAGTTTCGTATCACATCTCGACAGGGTTGTCAACTAGACTGCACAGGAAGAAGAAGCCACCTTGGCCCACTCTTCTTTTGTGGATCAAGTTGTATGAGATGCAGAATCTCAAGCATGTTGAGTCTAAGATGGAGGAATTCAAAAGATTCAAATTCGGCACTAGAAGTTTTAATATGTATGACTCACATTGCTTAGTGAAGGACCATTGTGCAAGAGTGCAACATCCTTCGATCCACGAGGCGTGTCATTGGCTAAGGAGGATCCATGGAGATACTATTATCACTTCTCCAGGCTCAATGAACTGGTCGACATAGGTGTAGAGTTGTTAGCAAAGCGGAAGGAAGAAACATCACAAAGAGTAGCTTCATCAACAACAACAGACGGTAGTAGACCCGCATGTGACAAAGGTAAGAGGAAGTTTGTTGATAATGTAGAGGTAGAGCAAAGCTGCAAGTTCAAGACAAACCGACTTGTGTTGAAAGCAACTTTGGAGATTGAGGTGAAGAAGCAACATCGCGACAGGAGGATTGCTTTGAGGCGGAGAGAGAAACAAAGGATGGGGGAAACAATAAAGGAGTTGCAGGAGTTGAAGCGACAACTCAGGGAAGAACATGAGTTGGCAGAAGAGAGAAGGAAGTGCAGCAAGGATAGGTACAATAGAAGGCGCAACATACACAAATTGATGAAAATACGCCCAAATAGGTTACAGACTCATCCAGACAGGTGGCATAGAGTAGACAGGGTGAGTAGTCACAGGAGCAAGACTTAGCTCAAGAGATTGAAAATATGCTAGAGCAGATGGACATGGATATGGTTAAGCCAGATTCAAATTAGGATAATGACCTCATGCCCCAAGAGGTCACTCCACCGACTTCACTAGATCTGGAAGCAGCCCAAGTCCCAAGTGATCAAGGAGACACAAATATCCTTGAAGAAAATACAAAAGCGTAGATGAACACCATATCTTTCGATGAGTCACAACATAGAGTTGTGTAGTCACGCAGAGTGCCCACTCTGAATGTCCATATATCTTCTACATAGTTTGAAGAATGAGTGGATGTATCTGATGTCCACAAGCATCCAGCAACATTGGCTGATGCTACGAAAGCATATGCCGAAGCCACCATCTCGAGTGTTAGATTCTTGATAGCTAAAAATGAGCGTATTGATCCAGTATACTTTGGCTTATAGATGTATGAAAAGAATCACATGTAAAATTGCAGCTTAACACAGAAATTCAATGTACACTCAAGAAAAGAAGAAGAAAGTACACAAAGGCACAAAAAGAAGACACCAAAGCTTGATAACGGAGTTCATCCAATTAGGACTACGTCTCCGGGCCCAGCTTAAACAATGGGGATGCCTTTATATTAAATGGCATGAAAGAAGAGAATTTACAATCATCAACTGCATACAAGAGGCTTACACCTCCAATCTGAAAGATGGTTGTGAGATGGAGGTCTCAAATGGAGAAGTGGGCAGCACCAATGTGCCCTGGCATTGAAAAGGGCTGAAAACATCTAAAACTTGTCCCAAATGGACAAAGTGCACTATCAACCTCCTGCCAAACGAAACATTGTGCTACAAACATCCTCCCCCCAGGCTTTTCCAACTATTGGGCTTTTATCATGGGTCTTTTGGACAAAATTCCATTTAAATTGGGGTTGTCCGGTTCATGATAGAGACCGGTGGCATAGAAGAATTGGTGGGCACAACTGACCCATAAAATAGTCTTTTATCATTGAGGTGATAATGCTCTAAAAACTCCAAAGAAAACTGAAATTTGACCAAATATTTAAGTCTTGGACTTCAAGAAACATTAAATCGGGCATATTTTCTTTATCGGGTCCGTGCCTGATATCGCAATCAGCATATCCGGGGTGCATAGTCCTGTTAAACGGGGATGGCTGACCGCCGACTACCGATCATAGATATCAACTTTGGTTGATTACATCAGCATCCCGCTCATATCACCCCAATGCTTTATCGCCAATTGCATTGCAAGTCGGCCCTTGCCATCGCCGATATATACATATATATAGCCCTCTGATCCAGTTGCCTTCTGATCCGCCGATCCAATTTAATCAGAGATCAGCGATTGAGGTTTCCTCTGCACCCTTCTTAAATCCACCTCCATTAATCCCCCAATTGCGATTTTTGGCATTTTAAGGCTTAAACCCATTTTTAAAGGGAAAATCCTCATTTTCTTAAGGAACAAAGCAACCTTCTTCTCGCGATAACTTCACCATCCGGACTTGGATTGAAGTGTTGTTCACACCATTGGAATCAGGATGGCGAGATCTATGCTCTAGTCCTGAGTTGACTTCATTCAAAACACTTTGATTTATAAGCTTTTCCATGCCATTGTTTTTGAAGATCCACCTGGATCAATCCTCCCCATTGAGGAGCTTTTGGACCGCCAAAAGCTTTTCATTAGTCAATTGGCAAGTGAGGGAATTGTTCCCTCACTTTATCTTTCTCCATCCACTTGGCCTTGCTGGGGTGCATTCCTTGAAACCAACTCGAAGGTATTCTACATCTCCTCACTGTGAAGTCCTGGTTCTTTTGTCAAGGATGATGTCTTCGAGCAACTCATCGAGATATTCTGGTGCAAAATCATCGACTGTAGGAACTATGCCTACCTCATCAGTGTCCATGATCAAAGGTGGTTCATACAGATTTAGGTTATCCACATTCACTACTGAGTACATCTACATATATATTGGAAAGTCAAGATGAAAGGCATTATTCCCAATCTTCTTCAAAATAGTGAATGGTCCATACCGGATTGGTCGCAGCTTCTATCCTTCCCCCTTCATCCTGTCGTTGCTAATGTGGAACCACATTTTGTCACCCACTTGGAATTGATGGTCGACTCAGTGTTTATCATGTCAAGCCTTGTAACGAGCTTGAATTTTCTCCAACTGCTCTTCCACATCTTGCTAAAACAACCAACGACAACATACAAATAGTCGTGACTCTTCCTAGACAAGGGTAAACCTCCTACAAAATCCATTGACACGCTTTCCCATGGACAACTCGGAATAGGGAGTGGTGTGTAGATCCCAAGTTTTCTATTAGAGGGCTTTGAAACAAAACACATCACACAACCTTTTACATAGCGAGTCACAATGTTTTTCATATGAGGCCAAAAACAAAATCTCTATACATGACATAAAGTCTTTTCGACACCAAAGTTTATAGACACGAGAAAGGTGTGGGTCTCTCAAATTACATGTACTCTTTCCACTGTGGGAATACACAATTTACCAAGGTGATACAACAATTTCCCCTGCAAGTGATAGTTGTCCACCTATGAACCATGGGTTAGTTTTTCATAAACCTCCTTAAAGTCATCATTGTTAGCATATTGTTCAGTGTAACACTCAAAAGATAACGAAGCATTATGCAAAATAACAAAAGTAGAAATAGGAGGGCGAGATAGCATATCGACCACTTTATTGCTAGTGCCCTTCTTATACTTTATTACCAGATAAAACTATTGAAGAAATCCCATCCACCTGAAATGACGAGATTGCTACAACTTGGTTTGTGACTAAAGGTACTGCAAGGGCTGATGATTTGTATGGATGATGGTCTCCTTGTCGATCAGGTAGTGTTTCCACTTTTTCACATTTTTCACCAAGGCATAAAGCTCCTTGTCATAGGTGGGATAGTTTATCACAGCTTGAGAAAACTTCTCGGAATGGTAACAAATTGGCTTCTTTTGTTGCATCAGTACAGCTCCCATGGCATAACCGTTGGCATCAGTTTCGATCTCAAATGGCTGTTGGAGATCAGGTAAGGCTAAGACTGGCGTGGTGCTGATCTTTTCCTTCAATGTTTTGAAGGACTTCTGTTGTCTTCCTCCCCATTGGAAGAGCTGTTTCACACTGTCAATGAGTGCAAAGGTGCTGCAATAATAGAGAAATTAGCAATAAATCTCCTCCAATACTGGACTGAACCTAAAAAGCTACGAACCTCGGTTACACTAGTAGGCTTATGCCAATTTACAATTGCTTCAACTTTAGAGGGATCAATTTTTAACTGACCATGACCAACAATATGACCTAGGTAACCCAAAGAGGTTTTCCTGAACTCACACTTTGACAATTTTACAAAGAGTTTTTCTTTTTTCAGTACATCAAGTACTTTCTTTACATGACACACATGTTCAGACAAACTCTTCTAAAGACAAGTATAACATTTAAATATACAAGAACAAAATCATTAATGAAAAGATGAAATATATCATTCATAACCCATAGAAAGGTGGTTGGAGTGTTGAAAAATCCGAATGGCACCACCATCCATTCGAACAACCCCTGCTTGGTCTTGAAAGTGGTTTTCCACACGTCCTGATCTGCAATTCCGACTTGGTGATAGCCACTGCACAAATCCAACTTTGTGAAATAAACAACACTCTTTAATTGGTCTAATAAATCATCTATGTGTGGTAGGGGATAGCGATTTTTCACAATTATCTTGTTGAGCGTGTGGTAATCCACTCACATCCACCAAGTGTTGTCTTTCTTTGGCACTAAAACAATCGGCGAACCACATGGAGAGGTGCTCGGCCTGATGATGCCTTGGTCCAACAATTCCTACATTTGTCTCTTGATTTCCTCCATCTCAATCGCCGACATCCTGTACAAGCCAATATTTGGCAGAGGGGCATCATGCTATAGATGGATTCCATGTTGGATTTCCCTCTTTCGAGGTAATCCCTTCAGTTCTTGAAACAACTCATCATAATTAGAAATCAATTCAGTTAATTCCTATTTATGCTCCCGATCACATCCCTGGAAAGCATCAGTGAATGCTGCCTCCTTTTCCCTTACAACCATAAGCATGCATCCTTTACTCGAATTCACCAATCTTTTCATTTGTCCAATGCTTACAAGGCTGGCATTAATTTTATTTTGATGAGACCTCACTATATATTCTACCCCATCCTTGGTGATTTGATATGTGTTCTCCTGACGGAAAAATACTTCCTTTCTATCATACAGGTATGGACTCCCTAACACCATGCCACAGATATCCAATGGTATTACATCCAATTCTACTTTGTCTACTAGCTTAGACACAATCACAAATTTGACCTTGCACTGCTGGGTTACATTAAATTTTTCTTTATGATGTATCCATTCTAGTGGGTAACGTTTCGAGTGTGGTTTTGTCTTAAGCCGAGTTTCTTTACCAGGGATTCTGCAATTAAATTTTATTGGGACCCAGTATCAAAGAGAGTTTCAACTTTGTTATGATTTACAACAACCCTGATATGAAATAATTCAATTCTTTTTCAGTCATTCGAAAGGGACTTATTTACAGAACTGGTGCCTTCATTAAATTAACAGGAGTTGTAAGAGTACCTTTTTCTCCCACTGTTGTGACCAACACTTCATCTCTCGAATCCGATCCAAGGTCTTGCTGGGCTGCTGCCACTATTTTCTGCTTCCCTTTTCCTCCATACTTCTTTGGACGCCTTTCTGGGTGCTGCTTCCAATGGTGATTGTCATCGTGGCCTTGCTTCTTGCAGTGATTGCAATAAGGCCGCTCTCCTTCTTTGGTTGCTACTGTTTTCTTCTCCTTCCCTTTCCATTTCACTTTGGATTTACCATTGGGAGATTTGAACGATGGCTTTCTAGACTGATCATATGTTTCATTCTTGCCCCTGTTCTCAATATGAATTGCTTTTATGTTGTCTGAATCAATAGTGGTTGGTTCAAACAATAACAAAGAATGCCTAATATAACTATGTAGCGAGTCAATATACTTAGTTATAGCTTTAGTTGTATCAAGTGCAATACCCAAATTCAGTGCTTGCTTCCTAAATTCTTCTGTAAAACTCTGAACATCCTACCCTTTCCCTTGCCTTAAATATTTCCAATTCATTAAAGCTTTCTGCTTGTATCCTAAGGGATAAAACTATTCCTTTAATTTAGAAGTGAAATCAGGCCATGAGGAAAAGAGCTTACCTACATTCTTACTACTCTATAATTTGCTCTCCCACCAAACGAGAGTCGTGCCGCTCAATCATAGGGAGGCTAGTTGGATCTTTGCCTCATCCTCTATGATTTGCTGAATCCTATAGTAGACCTCAATCTACCTAATCCAATTATTAAGTTTCTCTACGTTACTTTCAACACTAAACATAGGAAGATAAAATTTAACATCTAATTTATGGAAGAGTTTCTTAGATGCATCCTTTGAATTTCTACAATTATGGTGGTGAGAGGAAGGAGAACCTTCACTCCCATAAGGAGAAGGAGGGGGTTCTTCTCCACCCATTCCCATGTGCTGAACCTTGTCCTTCTAGATTCCTCTCTTCTGCTTTCTCCAGTCTTAAAGCTAGCTGATTGATATTATTTGCCATTGAATAGAAGGTATTTCTGAAATTACGCTCCTCTTCAAGATGAGCTTCATCTTCAGCCATGCTTCTTCTTTGAGGTGCACACCTTGCTTCTGGATCGAAAGGTACTAGTTCCCCTTCGCCTCTTTGAAGCCTTCTTCTTGTTAGCATACAAACATGTGATTCACATCTAAAAAGCCCTGCTCTGATACCACTTGATCCAAGATACTTTTTCTTATAGATGTATGAAAAGAATCACATGCAAAACTGCAGCTTTACATAGAAATTCAATGTACACTCAAGAAAATAAGAAGAAAGTACACAAAGGCACAAAAAGAAGACACCAAGGCTTGATAACGGAGTTCATCCAATTCAGACTATGTCTCCAGGCCCAGCTCAAACAATGGGGAGGCATTTATATTAAATGGTATGAAATAAGAGAATTTAAAATCATCAACTGCATATAAGAGGCTTATATCTCCAATCTGAAAGATGGTTGTGAGATGGAGGTCTTAGATGGAGAAGTGGGCAGCACCAATGCATCCCTGGCTTGGAAAAGGGTTGAAAACATCTAAAACTTGTCCAAAACAAATGAAGTGCACTATCAGCCTCCTGCCAAACGAAACAGCGTGCTGCAAACATCGTCCCCATGGGCTTTTCGAACTATTGGGCTTTTATCATGGGTCTTTTGGAAAAAATCCCATTTAAATCGAGGTTGTCCGGTTCACAATAGAAACCAGTGGCGTAGAAGAATTGGTGGGCACAATTGACCCATAAAATAGTCTTTTATCGTTGAGGCGATAATGCTCTAAAAACCCCAAAAAACATTGAAATCCGACCAAATCTTTAAGTCCCAGACTTCAAGAAACATTAAATCAGGTGTATTTTATTTATCGTGTCCATGCCTGATATCACAATCGGCATATCGGGGGTGCACAGTCCTATTAAATGGGTGATGGTCGACCACCAATCAATGATCGTCAATATCGGCATTAGCCAATTGTATCGGTATCCCACTCATATTTCCCCGGTGCTTTAACATCGATCACATCGCAAGTCGGCCCCTGTCATCGTCAATATATACATATATATAGCCCTCTGATCTGTCGATCCGATTTAATCGGACATAAGCAATTGAGGTTTCCTCTGCGCCCTTCTTAAATCTGCCTCCATGAATCTGCCAGAGTAGAGTTGAGGAGAGCGATACTGGATGAAGTATCACCTCTCGAGATAGCCATGCGGTGATCTAGACTTATGCACGAATGTAATAAAGTATAGAATTAAACATAAATACAGAGATGCAGTAGAAATAATACTTCATTTCATTAATGTAAAATACTGAAATATGCTTACAAATAGAAATGGAAATAAACTAGCTCGAGCGATGGTAGCTTATCTCTGAGAGAGATGTGGTGGTTACATGCCTTTGAATTGTGTTACAATGAGGCTCGAAGGCCTATTTATTGTTGAGAAACAATGGAAAACCCTAAACATTCAAAAACCTAACCCTAGGAGATGAAGCGCCAAACTATGGGCCCCGTTTGGGTAAATTGGTACATCAACTTCCTTGGGACATAAATTTGGCATAGGACCTCCGTTTGATGCGCAAAATACCTCATTATAAGTATCTATCCGAGGACTACAACTTTTGAGTGAGAAACATTAATTTAGGAGCCATGTATGTCCTGTTTTTTCAAAAAAACGTCGTTTAGGGCCTCAAAACGACTCCAAAAGTTTAGGATCCGAAAAAACTGTAAAAAATAGTAAATAGTGCTACAATTAAGGAAACAAAAAAATTGAAAGAGACAGTTGTGGGGGTCCAAGTGTGATAGGAAGGTGGCCACCAACATCCACCTAGATCATGCAAACGTTGTATTCTAGATTCGACACCATGCATAAGTCAGTTATCCATCTCAATTGTTGGTAGTAGTGTTGTGTTAGGAGAGCACACATCTTGTCCAATTTACATATTGTTGTTGATCACATGAAAACATGGACAATGATGTACAAAGGATCCCCATTGCACTTTCCAAAGATGATGAAACAAAAGGCGGTAGAGTTGAAGGCATGCATCTAGAGCTAGATCTAGGACTATGAGGAACTCCCGCAACTCATCACTAGTTTGTAGGCTTCACATGTACAGGTGTTCAGGAGCATGGATGTCATTTTGTGCATGCATGTGATCCCATCTGTTGGCACCCTCTCCGAGGCGAAGTCAAAGAACCATGTCCAACTGGAGCTGGACATGTACTTTGATGAGTTGATGTGCATAGCCACCAGCACACACTTAGAGATCAATGCAGAAAGTATGGATCAGTATGTTGCTAGCCCGCTGCACTCAAGACTATGATGCACATGTTATTAGATGAGTTGGAAATATATGCCAAATTAGTGTACCTAGATGCAATGGAGGCAAGAGTTCGCTTTCAGCAGGATGTCACCATTAAGCACGCGGACACCATAAAAGGCTACCAAGCTTGGCATTAGTTTGCCTCCGTCGATCATCATGAGGATTTTGAAGAGTTGGTCTTC
Organism: Pinus taeda; assembly: GCA_000404065.3. Taxonomy (NCBI): domain Eukaryota; kingdom Viridiplantae; phylum Streptophyta; class Pinopsida; order Pinales; family Pinaceae; genus Pinus; species Pinus taeda. Next base: position 33,101 of record APFE030128985.1, on the reverse strand, counting down.
CCACAATTGTTTGATTCTTAGTGATGTCTTGCATGGCTTACTCAAGCCTATTTTTTCTCACATGGGTACATGTGCAGATTGTAATGTAAACATGTTGTAACAGTGAAAGACCAAGTCTCGATAGTTGAGTGTAACAGTCATGTAGTAGTTGAAGATTCATGAGGATAGGTGAAGAGCCACAAAGGGGAATGTCAAGGGGCACCCCACCCTTTGCTATTTATAAAACCTCATAACTCATTGTACAGGATTTTAGGAGCCAAGCTTCCTATAGGTGTAACTTAGAGAAAGCTTAGAGTGTATTGTAACGAGCCTTGGCTTCTCCACAATGTAGAACTAGTATATCTCTTTGGAGGAGAAGGCGATAGTGACTATAGTGTTCCGCTGTCGAGACTAGTGACTGGTCATAGTTGTATGTATGCTTGGATCTTTCATTTTCTTAATAAAAAGAGCTAACACGTTTCATGCATATGTTTTTATTGTAGTTTAGCTATCTTGGGTACTCTAACAATATATGTAGTTGTTATTTACACATGTATGTATGGACTATTTTGTATATGTTTGTATGAATCTTATCGAAATGTGTTGTTGGTATGACCATCACTTTAGATCGTCGACTAACCTACTTTCAAGCTTGTGATGTCTTGTTGCTTGTGTGTTCCCTTTCAAGCTAAGTGCTATCACAAGTTTCTAAGGGGCACACTCATCCCCCCGTTCCATGTGTGAGAGCCTTTCATGCACCTTCCTTGACTTGCTGCAACTGTCACACCCTTTCTACTAATAAGGACATCTTACTTACCTTTGCATGCAATCGTGGTCAAGGTGATATTGTACTACCCCACTGTTGGGACTCCTACACCAAATGATCTGAGGTCTAGTTGGGACTTCTTACCGGGGAGATTCCCTGACATGTTGGCAGGTCCAACATCGTCAAAACAACGCTAAATATTTTAAAATTTTCTTTCTTTGGAATAAATAAATAAATAAAATCTTGTAAATATGTTGAAATATGAGATACAAGGGGTCACTTCTCAATGTTGGATTGGAGTGGTTATTGATTATCTCACTGTCTCTTCTTCCTTATTAAATATGCTCTTGGTCCTGTTTTAAGTTCTAAAGTAGAATCTGTAGCATTGAGGACACCTTTTTTCACACTTTAAAGATTGATCTCTTTAAATTGCAGATTCTGGCGATTCCAAGTTAGTGATTAATCGGGAAAGTAGAAAAGTTCAAATGCAAGGCTACAACCTTTGCTTTTTAAAATTAGGGAATCTCTAGAGAGTTTGGAGTGGCCTTTTATTTTGCTATATCTTTAGAGAGATAAATATCAAATCCAATGAACATTCCAAGGGAACATTGCCAATTCATGATGGGTGCTCTATCATTCACGAATTCTTTCAAGACATGATAGTTCATGATTTGTCTTTCTCCTTTCAAATTTTATGATGATGTGTAGACCTGCTCTAAATATGAAATGTAGAAATCCCACTTGTGGTAGGGATTTTTGAGTTTTGTGTGACTTGTGAGGTTTTTTAAGTATGTATGAATAGGTTCACTAGAGACACATTGATCTTTTTTGTGGGAGATTGAATTTTGGTTGGTTTAAAACACATTGTAATAGAAAATTCTCATAAATATCTAGTGCATCTCACAAGGAGATTATATGCATATTTTTTTAAAAATATAAAAACTTTCTTCATTTCTAAAATATATATTAATATTAAAAAATGGGTTTCCTAGTAAACCATGAAAAAGAAAAGCACTAGTTTCAAATCCTTAGATTAAAGGAAGAGGAACACTATAAAATCTTATCCAAAGGAATATGGTGGGTTATTTGGATCTAAGATTGTATTACTAAAATATATTCTTACTAAGGTTGCACTACATAGATATATTATTAGTCCTTGCCATGTTAGGGAATATAGTTTTCATTGAATTTATATTAGTTTGTTGATTTTGTGTACCTTTTCCATTATTTGGTGAAAAATGTTTATTAATATTGTTTTTATACTGATTTCTACGGTACAATGTCAAATTTTATAACATTTTATATTGGCCCATGGATGAGACTAAATATATTGGAGTGGAGGGTGACATTTTTGAAATATTTATGAAACTTGTAAAAATATATAAAGAAACAACATTAACAAATTTTATTAATGTTCTAATGCTTCCACTGAATTAATAGTTCTATCATGACATTGATATTGCATTAATGAAACTTTGATGGCATGAAAAAAATCAATGCATATCCATTCACTACTAATTACACCAATGGTCAACATTGTCAGCGATGATTATATTTTCTCATGAAATCCTCAATTCTTATGTTTTTATGTAGTATAATAGATGCATCAGTTGGTGCAATTTCTTGGGCTTTAAATGTTCTAGCTTGGGCACACTTTCATTAGAAGAAGAATTAGTTATATTGTGGCTTCACTTTCAAGCTTCATTAAAATTTTTGCATGAAGAAGCGATTATAGTTGAGGTTGAGGTGGTGGCCCTTTTAGTGCCTTTGGCAAAGGCACACTTGCAATGGTAATCAATATCCTTATAATTTAATCATACATAGGTATGGTCCCAAGAGATGATGTTTCATTACCCAAGATGATTACTTGAGATGAACTTCCAATACATTTACAATATCTTCTCTTTCTTGTTCTTGTTTCCTAATCATGTCAACTGGTTCTTAGTCTATATTTATAGTATGTGACGAGAAAAAACAAGTGATTAGATTAGGCAAGAGAGAAAGATAAAAGCTATAATTAAATATTTTAGGTTGAGACATAGAAGTTGAACGATATGAATCGCCCACTAAAATAAGAGAAAGATATAAAAATATAAGTATAAAGACATAGTTGTACATAGCAAAAATTTAAAACCTTTTAATTAATTAAAATTTACATATTCTTAAATGCATTGGTAAAAAGAAATAAAACACTTTCTTACTCTATTTTTGAAATATTTTTTTTCAAAAAATCCAAATAAAAAATTTTCTTACACTACTTTTGATTTACTGTTTTTCAAAAAAATCATTTTATACTTCATTTTAAAGTAATAATTATTTATAATTCAAATATTGAATCTTTAAAATAAATAATATAGATTGTAAATATTAAAATTTGACACTAATATTGAATCATATGAACCATAATAGCCAGGGCAATATTGACAAGGATAAAGATATAGACACCAATAATAACAAGGGTAAGATTAAAATAAAGATAAAGATAAAGACATAGTTGTGGATAAGAAAATTGTAAAGCCTTTGAGTCGGTTATTGGTGGAGAATACAGGCAAATGAAACAAAACAGGCGAGATATGGATATAGCCAAGTAGGAAGACCAAAATTAACTAAAAAACCCAATATCACAAAAGTGGTGAGTAAATAACCCTGAAAGACATAATTATCCATGATAATAATTATCTTTCAATCAATTATTTGTGGGAGAGTCTGCCCAATATTGACACATTGATTACCTTTTGAATATGCACATGCCTTAATAGTTTAACCTCTTATTGATACATTGATTACATTTTGAATATGCATATGTATTAATAGTTTGGCCTCTTGATTCCAACTCTCTTTGTACTTTA
>APFE030128985.1:915-13946 GCA_000404065.3 Pinus taeda | reverse complement strand
TGTTCATTTATGTAATGTAAAGGAGGTTGCTCCCTCGAAGAGGCTGAATTCTAAGGCGTTGATCTATCTTTTCTATCTTTTTCTTGAGCTGGTTACATAACACATACTTATATATATGCATATAAACATCAATATAAAATAATCATGATCCCCGACAACCTTGTCAGATAATGGAATACATGCATACATACATATATTCACATTAGCATAATTATGATCACAACATAATTACCATATATCATAAGGTCTAGGTTAAGAGAATTTCCTTTATCCACACAACACATGTACAACATTGAGAACAATAGTTCCCAATTTACCCAATGCATGTGATGCCTCAAATCCATTTACTTTACCATTTCATTACCTTTCTCTTGACTATCCTTCCATTTTCCATTTCCACCAATGGACCCAACCAATCCAACTGGTTGTTACATTCTTTCCTTAAACTGTCCTTATATGTGAAATGAGCTTCCTCTGCGTCTTACATTACCTACTAGGTTTCATTCATCTCTCCCCGAGCTCCATTAACTTCCTCCTTCTGATCCAATTCCCAAGGCCCTCAAAACACAAAATAAAAGAACAAGAAACACACAAGAATAAAGCCATGAAAAATTAACAATTCGACACCTCAAAAAAATGACATGGCCATGCATTAGACAAAATCAAAACTACAAATCAAGCACAAGAAAATCACAAAATACTGGAAGCACAAAACTAGAAACAAACACCATGAATCAACCCCATGGTTCGCAATGCCTTAAAGGGAAATTTCAACCTAATCCTTCTTCAAAATTTCACGACAGTCTCTTCTTCCATGTTATCCCCTGCATCATACTACCATAAACACATAACTGTCAATTCATAAATAAATATACAATATATCATTTACCCTACCTTGTTTTTCCAAGCATGTTTCGCTGTAACAGAACACATCCATGCCATCTCTCAAGGGACTCCAATTCCCTTGATGGATTCAGCTATAACTAGAAACTAGCTAATACACCTCTCAAATACATGTTCATGACTATAATACATATCCACATAATGTTAGACGAAATCAAGGTTAAGAAGACTTCCTGTATTCCAAGCATTCATTCATTTGGAATTGTGGTTTCCAAACCTAGCCAAAGGAATTTTTGCCCACTTACTTTCTTTTACCTTTACCTTGTTGCAACTGAGCCTTATTATGTACTACCACATTAATCAATGAATAGTTATATAAATAAATCAACTATTACCTTGTCATGCTAATATCAAGCATGTTTCCTTGCCACTGTTTACACATGTCAACCACATGTTCCAAGGATAAAAAATCATGTCTATTAATTGAAATCAACCTTTTCCAAGACTAACAACCATGTCATAATAAACTAACAGTCATTAATGATACTACTACAACTAGCACCTACTTACACTCAAGCACATACTAGTTGTCTCAGCACGTAATGTGTTAGCACACTTGTCTTGAAACAAGATCATTCCTTCAACAAATCGTATAAAAACATAATCATATAATGAAAGTAATGAAACATTTAGACAACATATATATGACATAATAGACATCAAACACTAAAACACAAAATAAAAGGCATAATCAAACATTCAAACACCAATTATATGACATGTTGTCACTTAAAATACCACCAATAACGCAAGTGGTGCAAGAGAGATAGAAAGCCTCCTAGAGATAGCCTCTGGGTTGATTGTAGACTAGTGCCTAGGAAATCTTAAATAGAGGAGTGCATGAAAGGTTATATGTGAGGGGTTTTCAACACTCCAATTGTCACATAATAAAAGATAATAAGGGGGCTCGGTTCATTCCTCCAAAGGTATGAGTTGTGTATTTCAGGTACTTCCTCACACACACAGTTCCTAGGAGTATCACATAAAATAGCAGAGGCTAATTACTTCAAAGGGTCTTACAACTTAATAAGCTTGTAGATGAAATGATAGAGGATTAGGAGAAAGAATAACTCATCATATAGAGCCCAGAGCATCTAGAATTATATATTGAACACATAGAGCTGCAAGCCATGGAAAATTCTACACTTGTTTGAGTTACAAGCATGGATAATGGACTGAAGAGAGGATGGGTGCTATGATTCATATAGTAAAGCTTGAAGATATAAATTCAGCGCTTCATATAGGAATTATGCATTAATAAATCAACACACAGGGATTGTTGGGATGTGTTATATTCTTTCCACGTAGTTAACAGGGGGTTTGAAGGGCACCTGATGAGCCCCAAATTGGGTAACTTATTGGGCTCATTTTGCCTAATTTTCCTTGTTCAATCCTCCATTTTCCATAGATTATGCATTATTTTTCAGTATGTTTATGTCATTTGAACGAATAAGGGTGGTCACTCTACCTAGGAGGCCATTACGTGCTTATTTCAGGCTTTTTGGACATATGTTGGAGCAAAACCGAGCAATCATGGACTAGGTGACAGCCAAGCTTGAGGTGAGGATTTGTAGGGGGGTTGTCTCTGACATTAAATAGCCCTTCCTCGGGATCTCCACCCTCAACTCGGAGCTCACAGACCACCAAAATGGATCTTGAAGGCAACCAAGCAGATTTTGGAAAAAGGACTGTCTACTAGCAGTTGGGACAACCGAGTCCCTTGAATTTAGGAGGCCTATTAGGCCCCTCGTGATGTATAAATAAGAAGGCCTCAGCCTTCATAGTTTACTTTTGAAACCATTGCATTGTTTGCACTATAGTGCTGTCACTTTCAGCTTGTTTTCTTGTAGTCATTGTGGCATAACTTTCGGTTGATGACTATTTTTTGATAATGACAAGCAGTCCTATTTTGTATTAGCTCTGAGTTCTTTATAGGATTTGTAGCTCTTAGGGTTGGGCCCAACCTGAGAGCCAAGGCCTCCTTTATGTAATGTTATTTTTCCTTGATGCATAGTTGTTTATCCTTTTATGCATTTTCAAACGTATTTCTGTTAGGCAGATTAAATTGTGTTGATTAACTAGGTAACTGTTTATGGTTAGGAATTCTTCTGATGTTTAGAATAGGTTGGTAGGATATCAACAGGGAAAAAGCTCCAGAAAAAGGCCAATAAGCACCTTTGGTTTCCCCTCTCTCTCATAGGATCAGGGGTTGGGATCAAAGTAACCTTGCTGTCCCAAATAAAAACACTATGTTTGCTTTGCCATGCAATCACTAGTGTACGGTTTTCATTTGCAGAAGTTGGTTACATGTTCAAATCTTTGAAATGTTTCATTGCACAGTTTATATATATGATTCCCTTGCAAATAAATCTGTTGTTCGTTTACTTTACTGTTAGCTAGATCAGATTAGGTAGGTATAACTAGGACTTTGATTACTTGCAAGTCTTTATTGGTTCAGTTGAAAGTACACAGTGCAGAGCATCTCTACCACTTCTTCATCCACCCAAAACTTCATCAGAACCATCTGATCCATCTCCTAATTGGGTTTCATGTCTCACGCTTGTCATCTTGCCCACGTAACCCTACCTTTTTGTGCAACCATTGTTTCATCCTTCTTTGAGCCAATTCAGCCATCTACACCTTCTCCCAACTCCATCCACCAGTCCCTGGGCCACTTCAGACCCTTATCCTACCTCCATATCCATTCCTTCATCTTTCCTCACTCATCCATCCTCCAGAATCCCATTCCTAAACACCATGTAGAAATTTTTGAACATCCTGTAGAAATTCCTGAACATCCTGTAGAACCCCTGCAGACTTCCTGTAGAAGCTCACAAATGAGGTTTCTTGATAGCCAAACTTTGTGAAACTCTCTGGAAGGGTGTTAGGGGCTCCTTACACCCTCTTTGAACCTTCCTAACCTCTTCCAAGCATTTCTCCTTGTTGATCCACCTCTGCACAGTCAAGAACAGTGAAAGCCTATGCATGATGAAACTGACGACTTATTCAAAAATACAAGAAGATGTTTTCTTCAGATAGAGGTGGTCTATACACATGTATTTTACCATCGTAGAAGTAATGGCATCTCTTTCAGTAGCTTGCATTCTCTTCTTTGCGTCAATAGGACTAGCTGGTAGAATTAGGGTTTTCTAGGGTTTGCGCTTTCCTTTAGTTTCTCAATTTCTTTTCGCAAATAGATTAGCTTCCTTCGAGACTAGCTTCCATCCATCAGTTAACAAGCTTCTTCTCAAATCTCATAGAATTTGGCTTGAGCCCCTAGTAGACTTGTGCTAGTTGACCAAGTGACAGCTGCGGCAAGAGCTAGTACTTGTGCATACAACACCGTTGCTTCCAAGTTTGTTACGAACTACCGGGTTGATAAAAGTAAAGAAGGGAGTCCCAGGAGTTGTAGCATTATTGGATGCGATGGTTTTCGGTCCATGGTATTGAATGCTTCGGCATGTATAAATATGTATTGTAACATTGAAAGGAACATAATGAAAAATCAAGCTGGTAGTCCCAGTTTTGGGATCCAGGGGAGAGTCTCTATGTATATGTGTTTTATGTGTTATGATCTCGCATTGTTTATTTTTTGTGTTGTAAAATTTGTATGTAGGTAATTTCTGTATGGTGTTAAAACCTACAGGGATCTGTAAGGAAGCATGAAATAATTTCTAGTTGTTATTATAACATGAATGTAGAGAGGAATATGAACATAATGGAACTAAACAGGAGGATAACATACTGTAATAATAAGAAGGGGGAATCACCACAATTTCTTTAATAGTTTGAAAGGTATGCTTGTGTAAAGTAATACAGTCTAAAAATACAACTCATTCACTTACATATTTACGAGCCAAATTGGTATCATAGAGTTCAGATCCATTGGGTGAGAAATTCCAAAACCATTGTATAATGTTTCTTTCCCCTATTTATAAGAAGAGCGGAAGAGCTTGGGTTACAGTTAAAACAAATATCTTGGCCTGAGGTCCAGTTGTCTACCAAACTAGTTGACTTGACCAAAGGAAGGATCTGTTGCCCAAAGATTACAATCAGGATCTGTTCCCTTTCCTGGAAATAAGAAACTACAAAAAATAATAAGAAACATGAGGAAGATGGAGGAAGATGTTCTTTGCGGTTCTTTTGAAGGCTTCTGATCAAGCCATGTCTCTGTCATCATGCTTTTTTCTACTATTGAGGTGGTTCGCTATCCATTCTTCCTTAGATTCCTTTGGCGTCGACTCTAGATGCATGCTACGAGAGGGCCTTATCTTGAATGCCCCCATACCTAGCTTGAATGCTCCATACATCTATTCAATATCTTAGCTACTAACCCATACGTCCTTTAAAGCTCTACACAATCCTTTTCAGTGCTCTGATACACCTAGAGATGTGTTTTATGATGTAACAAGCAGTCTATCAGGAGCAGACCTTTAACACAGAAATAAAACGAAATAGGCGAGTTTTAACTTCCCTTTAAGCACTCATGCTTTCAGCCCCTTTCTATGAATTCCTTCATATGATAGAGGGATATGATCAAGGGCTTAGCCCTCGGGCTATAAGGCCTTCAGGTTGCCGTCCTGGGGACATTTTTCCTTTGTTACTTGGAATCCCACACCCCAACGCTTGATAGCATTTTACCTTTAGCCTTTTCCCCTTGACACTTGCAATCACCAATCTACGGGGTAGAGTGTTGAATGAGCATGAGGATTTTAAAGGGGATGGATCCGATGTCCCTATAACTCCAGTGTATAAAATATCGCATCCGAGGAGTTCCCGTATATCGCAATCGTGAACTGGGAAGGAACTTCAGTAGAAGAATGAAATTTTTTGTGTACGATTGTCGATTGTCGATCTACGAGGGGGGTGACATCATCACTGCCATGTGTCACCCTATGAGTGGTGACACATGTCACCCAAAAATGCCCCTATAGGACCCCTGAAAATGCCAAATTTGAATGTGACATGTCCTTTGTACTAGCACGTCACTTATGTACTGCCACATCATTGATGACATCAACTGCCATGTCATACATATGGGCTAGTGGGAATGCACCACATGAACTCTTGTAGGAGAGAGAAAACGGCCCACCCGACCTTGTTTTTGCATGCATTTCCTTTGTTAAATGATTTAGGCCTTTCCCCGACGATCTAACATTGTATCACAAATCAATGATATAACAAGGTTCTTAAAGTTAGAACCTCACTGCCACACTGATCGTTGATATACCGGATTTACTGCTATACTGCGGGACTACAGGACTACAGAACTATGTGACTACGAGATTGCGGTACTGTGGGATGCGGGATTGCGATAACGCAAGACTGTGGGACTGTGATATCGCAGGAATGCGAGGTGCAAGATTGCAATATCGCAGGATTGTGCAACTGCAATATCGTGGGAATGGGGATGCAATGTGGCCGATATGCGAGATTTACTATGCCCGTAGCCCCTAATGCCGATCTAAAATTTTCCTTTGTATTTGGTCCTTTCCTCCTTGCTTTCCAGGTTTTCCAAGGTTATCTTTAATTTGCTTTAACTTCTGTCCAGAAGTCCATTTATTGACTTCGATATACCGTTGGAAAGCTCTTTCCGAGCACTATGACATGGAAGGGGTTTGATTAAGCTCTGATATAATTCTATGGCTTGGTAAATTGCTTCAATTTCACTATCTTATTGCACTCTTTTCACAGTTGCAAGCATATTTAGCAGTGAGTGACAACATTGGCTCCTACTGGGGACAATGCCTTGCTGACAAGGTGATGAGAACCTACAAACCAGTATCCTTCCCCATTGGGCATGAAGTCAGAAATATATGAAATTTGTAACCACCAAAATCTCTATGTCACTTTCCTCATCAATCTAAAAAATGAAAAAATAAAAATTCTAACAAGACGAAAAGAAAATGTTTAGCTGGAGAGATTATTTATGTGCATTCCTACTTATGCACCAAATCTTAATTCACCTAGGTTATTTCAACCCTCCAATGGAGCCAGAATAGCATTTGGGTGCTGGACCTAGTGCCTTCATGCTCCTGAAAAGTAAAATAGAAACAAGCATGCATCATGAAAAATCTTCGAACAAGGAACCCGATACATGGTGTTGAAACAACCGCTATTGATGGTTTAAAAATATGGTCATGTACTCAGCCACAGGGTCATGAAATTTCACAAGGAAAATTTGTATCTGCCTCCTTTTCGTGAGCAGTTTGCTGACCAATATCCTCTTGGATAGGGTAGCCACAAACATTTCTCATCTTCACAGCTTTATACTTTTCGAAAAAATCTTGTTGTTGATCATTTGTTACCCATTTGTCGACAGGGAAACCTTCTTGGAAATCTGTACTAGAATCTTCACTTTTTGTGCTGCAAGAGTTGGAGATGAGAGGGCCTACTGAGACTTCCCGACAAGGACCTTTCTGCAATAAGTAATCACAGACACTACTTGGTCCTTCGACTCCGGGCTCTTCTTGAAAGTTTTGCTGTTGGGAGCCTTCTTCCCACTTGTTGGTAAATGGCTCCTTTTTGACCCTAGCAACCATCTGTTCCCCCTCTGAATAATATGAATCATGCTTTGGAGGAGGGTCTTGGTCTTGGTGTCTAGGTGAAAGATGAGCATTGTGAAATGGAGGCTTTTCGCTGATTTCCTAGTGGGCTTCCTCTTCTTACAAAGCTTTGCTTGACTGGAAGCGTTGTGGATCTGCATCACTTGACTCTTCACTAGAGTCGTATTCATCATAGGAAGGGGAAACATCACACTCAGCCGAATTATACCTTAGAGGGTTTGTTGGTAGCTCAATGATGTTTCCTTCTTCACTTTCTCGCTTAGTGGGTGATGCTTCTTGATGCGAGTAGATGTTTTCCTAGAGCGGAGCTCCACAAACATCTTCAGTAGAGTCATCAACCTTGGGAATGTCTTCATTATTAGAATATGTGCAGTAATCTTCAAATATAGAATTCAATGGATATAATGCTCTGTAATAGTGATTGAACGATGTATGAAAACTTGTTAGGGAAGATATGCTGCGATGAGGTATTGTTCTGTACTAGACTCTAACATCCTCATCTAAAGACCACTTGAACAAATTGATTTGTACATCTTCAAGAAAAATACCTTGTTTTTCCATGAATTTGTGAAAGTATTTGAGGTGTTGGTCAAGTCTTCTCTCTGTTTTCCCACTGAATCTAGGCAAATAGGTATTCCACTCATGAAATGCAGGGACATGATTGGGATAACAAACAATAGAAGAGAAACCCAGTGGGGAAAATTGGTTGGCGAGAAATGCAGGAAGGGCCATCTCGAAATCCTCCCTATATGAGTGATTTGAGTTTCAAAATTAGGGAAATTTTTTGACTGTTGTCACATCAGAGTGAGTATGGGGCTACTTGAAAGCTAGGATGATCAAACAAAGATATTGATAATTGAGTCGCCAGTATGTTTACCATAAAATTGATAGTGGAGTCACCAAGGTGAGATATCTTCAACCCACACTTCCCTTGCTCACCTAACAAAGGAATTGTAAAATTATGTCGTACCCAGGGAAAATATTCTAATATGTTCCCCGACAACGGATCCAGCAAGATGTTGTTGCTTAAAATTGCACTAGTAGCACAAATGCTACAAGGGAGATAGAAAGCCTCCTAGAGACAATCTCTAGGTTGATTGTAGACCAGTGCCTGGGACATCTTAAATAGGGGAGTGCATGAAATGTTATATGTGAGGGTTTTGCAGCACTCTAATTGTCACATAATGAAAGGTAATACGGGGGCTCGGTTCATTCCTCCAAAGGTATGAGTTATGTATTTCAGGTACTTTCTCACACACAGTTCCTAGGACTATCACATAAAATAGCAGAGGTCGATTACTTCAAAGGGTCTTACAACTTAATAATATTGTAGAGTAAATGAGAGAGGATTAGGAGAAATCATAACTCATCATATAGATCCTAGAGCATCTAGAATTCTATATTGAACACATAGAGATGCAAGCCATGGGAAATTCTACACTTATTTGAGTTACAAGAAGGGATAATGGACTGAAGAGAGGATGTGTGCTATGATTCATATAGATTAGTTTGGAGATATAACTTCAGCCCTTCATACATGCATTGTGCATTAATTAATCAACACACGTGGATCTGTAAGGAAGCATGAAATAATTTCTAGCAACTATTATAGCATGAATGTAGAGAAGAATATGAACATAATGGAATTAAATAGAAGGATAACATATTGTAATACTAAGAAGGGGGAATCACCACCATTTTGTTGATATTCTAAAAGATCTGCCTGTGTAAAGTAATACGGTCTGAAATACAAGTCATTCACTTACAAATTTACGAGCCAAATTTGTATCACAAAGTTCAGACCCATTGGATGAAAAATTCCAGAACCATTGTATAATGTTTCTTTCCCCTATTTATAAGAAGAGGGAAAGAGCTTGGGTTATAGTTAAAACAAATATCTTAACTTGAGCTCCAGTCGTTTTCCAGACTAGCTGTCTCAGCCAGAGTAAGGCTCTGTTGCCCAAAGATTGCAATCAAGATATGCTTCCTTTCCTGGAAATAAGAAACTACATAAATAATAAGAAACAAGAGGATGGAGGAAGAGGTCCTTTGTGGTTCCTGTGAAGGATTTTGATCAAGCCACATCTCTTTCATCATGCTATTGTTTGCTGCTGAGGCAGTTCACTGTCCATTATCCCTTAAATGCCTTCGACGTCGACTCTGGATGCATGCTATGAGGGGGACTTATATTGAATGTGCCCATACCTTGCTTGAATGCTCCATACTTCAATTCAACACCTCAATTTCTGACCCATAAGTCCTTTAAGGCTTTGCACAATACTTTTTGGTGCTCTGATACACCTAGGGATGCATTTTATGATGTAACAAGCAGTCTGTCGGGTGTGGGCCTTTAACACAGAAATAAGAAGAAACTGTTGGTTGCGGGACTTTCAACACTTTTCTACAACTTCCTTCATATGATTGGGGGCTATCACCAGGGGCTTAGCCCTCAGGTGCTAAGGCCTTCAGGCTCCCGTCTTGGGGGCCTTTTTCCTTTATTACTTGGAATCCTGGACCCCAACATTTGATAACATTTTACCTTTAGCCTTTTCCCCTTGACACTTTCGATCACCGATTTGCAGGATAGAGTGTTGAATGAGTGTGAGGATTTTGAAAGGGATGTACCCGACATCCCTATAACTGCAGTGTATAAAATATCACATCCGAGGAGTTCTTGCATATCGCAATCGTGGGCTGGGAAGGAACTTCAGCGGAAGAATGAACCTTGTTGTGTGTAATCCCTGATTTCTGATGTACGGGGGGAGGGGGTGGTGATGTCACCGCTGCCACGTGTAACCCTGTGAGTGGTGACATGTGTCACCATGAAATTCCCCTATAGGACCCCTGAAAATTCTGAATTTGAATGCCACATATCCTCCGTATTGACACGTCACTTATGTATTGCCGTCAATGATGACGTCAGCTTCCATGTCATACATATGGGCTAATGGGATTATGCCATGTGGCCTCTTGGAGGAGAGATAAAATGGCCCGCTCGGCCTTTGTTTTTCATGCATTTCCTTTTTTAAATGATTTAGGCCTTTCCTCGACAATCTAACATTGTATCGCAAATCAACGATATCACAAGGTTCTTAATGTTAGAATCTCACCGCCACAGCGATTGTCGATATTCAGGATTTGTTGTGATACTGCGGGACTGCATGACTACAAGATTGTGGGACTACAGGACTACGAGATTGCAGTACTACAGGACTGCAGGATTGCGGGACTACGGGACTACGGGATCGCGGTACTGTGAAACCTGCGGGATGTGAGATTGCAATATCGCAGGACTGTTGGACTGCGATATCATGGGAATGTGTGATGTGGGATTACGATATCGCGGACTGTGGGACTATGATATCGTAGGAATGAAGGATACGATCTGGACGCTATGTGAGATTTACTTTTCCTGGTGCCTCTGACCTCCTATATGCAATTTGCCTTTGTATTTGGTCCTTTCCTCCTTGCATTCCAAGTTTTCCAAGGTTACCTTTAATCTGCTTTAACTTCTAATCCAGAAGTCTATTTTTGGACTTCCTTATACCATTGAAAATCTCTTTCCGAGTACTATGCAATGGAATGGATCCGATTAAGCTTTGATAGCATTATGTGGATTGGGAAATGGCTTCAAATTCACTTCCCTTTTGCACTCTTTTCACAGCTACAAGCATATTTAGTAGTGAGTGACAATAGGGCCAAGGCCATGCTTGCATGTCTAAATGGCAAAAATATTGTTGGCTGATTCATTTTCAACCACATCATCATTAAGTTTTGTGTGCCTAAAGGAATCATGTTTGATCATGGTAAACATTTTCAAAATCATATGATGCGGGAACTAACGAGCAAGTTAGATTTTTGCCATGAACATTCAACACCTTATTATCCTCAACCCAATGGCCAAGTAGAAGTTATCAATCACACTTTGGAAACCATGTTGCAATTGATGGTAGGAAAAAATAAATCTAATTGGCATCTTATGCTATTTTCCACCTTATGGGCATATCAAATTTTGGTGAAATCTGCCACTGGTTTTACTCCATTCCAATTGGTTTATGGGGTGGATTCGATTCTCCCTACCCAGTGAAAAATATATTCCCTTAAAATAGTTGTCGGGTTACTCCTTGACACTTTGGTCGAGTAATGAGGTCTCTTACAACCAAATCATCTCTATGAACAATGCCTTCTCACCCTAGTCAATAATGAAACTCATAAAAAATGTGTAAAGGCCCAATATGATAAATCCGTTTGACCTCATGTCTTTTTCGAAGGTGATCTTGTTTTGTTCTATGATCAAGGCCATGAAAAGTTGAGGGTAGGTAAACTTGAACCCATGTGGCATTGTCCCTAAATTATTAGACATGTTCTCAATAAAGGAGCCTATGAGTTAGTTGATTATGAAGGGGATCCACTATTGGAGCCGTAAAATGGGCTCTATCTAAAATGAAACTATTCTTAGTTTCTTTGCATGGTCGCTTATAAATATTGTATATAAGTGTACGTGTGGTAAGTTTCTTTACTTATATTTAGATTTTTCCATACTTTCTGTGTGTAATTCGTGTGTCTTCTCTTTGATGAACAAATTTCAACACCCTTGCTTCCTTATAGAGGCTTTGCAGATGGTGCAATTCATTACAACTAGAATGTTGCTTCCACCACTTGGGTCCTCTTTTCACCCACCGATGAGCTTGTGAGTTCTAGGAGTATTTGTCTACGCCCTTTCACAAACAATGTGGCTGAATATAGTGTCATTATTGAGCTCTTAACTGAGGCCAGTCCCCTAGGCATATGCCACCTATTTATTCAGCTCAACTCTCAGCTCCTAGTGTCTCAACTCAACCATCTATATACTAGAAGGAACTTGAATCTCCTACGCTATTTTCTGAGGGTACATCTCTTGGAACATTTTATTTAGTTACATTGATTATGTTTATATTCCTCAAGACCAAAATGGATTGGTTGATTCATTAGCTAATTATGTTTTAAATTGGAAATTTTCACATCAATAGTTTTAACTATGCACATAAAATACATTAAACATTCATTGTAAATACACATAATTTATGCAAAAACACATAGAGGTTTTCATTTATTATATATCAAAATTTTTTTGGGTACATAGTTCAAAAATTGGGCATCTAAGGCCCTGGCTACTATGCCATACATATGTAGATCCATCGCAAATACACATCCCTATACTACTACCCCCACTCAGTGGTGCTCATGATAACATAACACCACATTCATAATGCGATGGAGAAGGGTCTAAGATGTGTTTAATCAACATCAACTATATTCCTCTACCATTTTTGAGGGGTATCTTCCATACTCCTTGGAGGAACATCTAAAGTTAGCCCCTTGACATTGCAAGTGAATTCCCGCAACTCCTTGTCTTCATCTTGAATCTCTCTTGCAGGTGATGTTGGGGTCTGGGTAGGTGGTACAAGTCTCCTCAGAGGCGAATAACCTATAGGGTGTGTAGAAACCACATCTACTTATCACCAATTACTGCGTGTTAGTAACTTTGTACCCATTCCAAAAAAAAATTCCAAAAAATACAAA
>APFE030128982.1:149759-166161 GCA_000404065.3 Pinus taeda | reverse complement strand
TGATACGTTCAACAATACTAAATCTGAGAAACACAATCGTACTATGCTATTTTCATTCCAATCCAACTTCTTCCATTCTTCATCAGACACTCTCGTTGGTGTAGTACCTGGATCTACTGCGATCCACTGATCTTTATCCATCAACAGATCCTCCATCTTGAGTTTCCATAACTCAAAAATCTAACCATTAAATTTCTCGATCTCTATCTTTCTACTGCTCGCCATCTTCTTTCACCACCAGATTCGATCCTACATATCTCCCACTGAATAGGGTCTAGCACAGACCTGAGCGAAACCCCTCAACAACAAAGGCGTCCCCTTGAAGCCAAAACAACTCCAATACCAAATGTAGGTTTTAACCCTGTACAGAAGTTACTTGCATACGAATTCTAAAACGCAGAAAATAAACAACGTGAGAGCATAACACATAAAACACATATACACAGATATTTTTCCATGGATCCCAAAACCGGGACTACCAGCTTGATTTTTCATTATATTCCTTTCAATGTTACAATACATATTTATACATGCCGAAGCATCCAATACCATGGACTAAAAACCATCGCATCCAAAACCATGGACCAAAAACCATCGCATCCAAAACATGTGCGAAAATCATGCATAAAACCATAGGTAGGTGTGCCCAGCCTAATATAGGGTCCAAAAAACAAAATTTTCCGAGGCGCTGCCCCAAACCCCATAGAGGGGGGGTTACCTACACCCCTCCTCACCTGATTCTTCTTCCCATATACAAAATTTTCAAAAAAATCAAAATCCTTAGAGCTATTACTCATATCTTCTACGATACCTTTACCATCAAGTATTTGAAGGCTATTCTCTTCAATATGTCCAAGCCTTTGATGCCACAACATGGTCTTCTCTCCAAATACCACTAGATTTTCTGCTCCTTTTTCAGGAACCACAAAACTATTTCACCCATCAACAACAATGATGCCTTGTAGCTTGTACATAGTTCTAATCCAAAATCCCTGCATCAATACCAGTGCTCCCCAAACCATCTTGCAGGTATCCTTCTCGAACACTGTTTTTACACCTGCATCATCCAACTTGCTTATGGAAAATAGATTTCTGGCCAATGTAGGAATATGTAGAACACTCAGAAGTGTTCTAACCCTCCCACCTTACAACTTCAACTTTACTTTTCCACAACTAATGATTCTAGCCTTCCTGCCATCCACCAATAAGACATCACCACCATCATATTTCTCATACTCGCAGAACCACTCTCTATGGGGAGTGAAGTGAAAGGATGCACCTGAGTCAATCATCCATGCCTCATGATCTACTTGTGTACTTGAAGAAGCCAAGTACACATCCCCACCTTCATCTGAGGTGGTTTTCGCCTCTGTAGAAGGAGCATCATTAGATCCCTTTCCTTTATTAGGAGGTTTAGATTTACAATCTCTTTTGTAGTTCCCTTCCTTTCTGCATTTCCAGCACACCACCTTCACAGGTTTTCCTGGAGATTTAGATCTCCCTCTAGATTTAAATCTCCTGCTCGATGACTTATTTTTGTTTCTGTTCTGGTACCATCCTCATACAGACAAGGTATCACCATTCTGGCTGTCCATGTTTTTCCGTCTCATTTCCTACGACAGTAAGGATAAGACTATTTCATCAAACTGCAAGGCAGTTGCATTGCTACCTATTGCAATAACCAAACTATCCCACAAATCTGGTAGAGAACACAACAAACTGATGCACTTATCTTCATTTGAAATTTTAATATCAATAGATAATAACTGACTTACCACAGTATTAAATGCATTTAGATGCTTTGTCACCGAGTCTCCATATTTCATCCTTAGGTTATACAACTTTTTTCGTGGGAACAGTTTATTCATCAAAGACTTAGATTAGTACAAAGTCCCTAAATTGTCCCACAAATCCTTCACCGTAGCTTCCCCTAATACATTCAACAATACTGAATCTGAGAAACACAATCATACTATGCTATTTTCATTCCGATCCAAGTTCTTCCATTCTTCATCGGAAACTCTCGTTGGTTTAGTACCTGGATCTACTACGATCCACTGATCTTTATCCACCAACATATCCTCCATCTTGAGTTTCCATAACTCAAAAATTAACCATTAAATTTCTTGATCTCTATCTTTCTACTGCTCGCCATCTTCTTTCACCACCAAAAATGATCCCATAGATCTCCCACTGAATAGGGTCTACCATAGACCTGACCGAAACCCCTCAGCAACAAAGGCGTCCCCTTGAAGCCAAAACAACTTCGATACCAAATGTAGGTTTTAACCCCATACAAAAGTTACCTGCATACGAATTCTAAAACACAGAAAATAAACAACACGAGAGCATAACATATCAAACACATATACACAGAGATTTTTCCATGGATCCCAAAACCGGGATTACCAGCTTGATTTTTCATTATGTTCCTTTCAATGTTACAATACATATTTATACATGCCGAATCATCCAATACCATGGACTGAAAAGAATCACGTCCAAAACCATGGACCAAAAACCATCATGTCCAAAACATGTGTGAAAATCATGCACAAAACCATAGGTAGGTCTTCCCAGCTTAATATAGGGTCCAAAAAACAAAATTTTCCGGGGCACTGCCCAAACCCCATAGAGGGGGGGTTACCTTCACTCCTAAAACGCCCAATGACCCCCCCGCTATGCAATCGACACAACGAAGGGGGGGCTCTGCCCGGCCCCTCTAACTCGCTGGTTAACTATGTGGGCTAGTCATGGAAATAATATAACATAACCCAACATGAGCAACTAGGTAAATCCTGTGGCTAGTTTGGCATAGTTGGGTATAAAACGACAGAGAAAATTGGCCTTTCCTTGTAGGCTCTAGAGTTGGTGCAGTGAAGATGGAGAGGGTAAATTTACAAAGGCATTGACTTTTAGCGGATCTAGGCGAATACCATCCTTGGAAACGATAAAGCCAGGGAGTCGTCCTGATTCCATGCAAAAAACACATTTGTGTAGATTTAACCGAATGTTATAGTGTCTGTAGCACAGAAAAATCTACCGAAGATGGTTTGGGTGATCTTGGCGCTTACGAGAATGAGCGGGAAGGTCATCCAAGTAAGGCTAGACAATGTTGTGAATATCATGAAACGAATAGGAAATTGCCTATTGAAACGTGGCTCCAACAATTTTGAGGCCGGAAGGGAGTTTCTTGTACGTGAATGTACCCCATGGGTAGATAAAGACTGTATTTTCTTAATCGGCCGGTGTGATGTTAATCTAGTTATAACCAGAAAAACCGTCCATAAAGGAAAATATCTCACTCATGGCATATTCATCAATGATTTGATCAATGAAGGGAGTAGGATAGTTGTCTATAAGACACACATGATTAAGATCTTGATAATCTATGCAAACACAGATTGTGCCTTATTTTTAGTCACCAAGAAAATATTTGACACCCATTCTGTAAGGGGAGTGGGATAGATGGACCCAACCTTGAGAAGCTTTTCAACTTCACCCTTAATAGTTGTAGCCTTCCTAGGGTGCACCAAGTGAAGCCTTTGGCGAATGGGCTTCACGTGCAGATACATTGGTATTTCGTGCACTACAATGATAGGATCAATGCTGGGCATTTCTTTGTAAGACCATGCAAACACATCATGAAATTATTGAAATAGACGAGTATATGTCTTGATCTCATCCGAAGAACAAGATACCCCAATATGAACATGTTCAACGATACCGGTTTTGATAGAAATGTCAATCGACATCGTTTGGGTAATATTACCTAGATTTCCTTCTGACCATACTTCATGAGTAAAAATCGGTGGGGGAAATGGAGAAGAGGACTCTTCAAAAGTAGTAAACATGACTGCCAGGTGAGGCAGGAATGGGGAGCGATGATGAGTATCGATCCATGGTGGTTCCTTGAGAGACATGATTTCCATGATACCTTCATCAGCAAGGAAGGTCTTGGCTAAGGGATTAGGCGATTCCAAAATGCCAATCCAAGGGGATTGAGAGTATGTATCAAAAGAGGTCTTTGACATATGAGAATCAGAGGATTCAAAATTTGAAACTGAAACAATTTCCACATAATTGAATTCGGTTGGGCTAAGCGGCATAAACTTGCCCCAAGTATCAACAAGATCTGGTGCAGGTATGACCTAGGAATTAGATTTGACCGAGATCATGTTGACAGAGGCAACATGAGGAGGTGGGAGTGGAAAAATTCCCATTAAGGCAGAATCTTTGAAGAGACCTGCCCCCCACACTCTCATAGGGAGAACCAATGTGCTTGATGTATGGAACATTTCCATCCAAGGAGGAAAAGGAAAAGAAAGACAGATGGTCGATGGTGACATTTTTCCCTTGATGGGAAAATTGGATCACAGAAAATAAAGAGGAGGCCACGACATGCATGTCATGAGTCCAACTTTGGTCGAGTAGAAATTGAGATTGGCGTCAACAATTTCTACTTCAAATTACACTGTCTTGCCTTCCAGGGTGATGGAAAGGTTAGGTAAGACACCGGAGGGTAGCTAATTGTGCCCATCGAAAGCTTACAAAGTGTTCAAAGATTAGTTTAGTGTAGGGGAACTAATAGCCTTCCAACATGTAGTTGACATGATGTAGGTGGAAGCACCTTCATCTATGACAATGTGGTGGATGGTCTTCTCATTGATGATTACCTGAATAAGAAAGGAAATCTTATGAGGGAGCCATGGAACATGGTTCCCTAGATCAAAACATATCAAATTCGAATCAGTGGGATTGATGCCCTCGATAGCTGACAACAAAGATTTCCGCTGTGATGGGTAGCTTTGGAGTACCTCCAGAGTTGACATGGTTGACCGTGCCCGAGCCAGATCCTCAACAACATTGTAGTGTTGAGCAGCTTGAGCATTGGGATTATAAGAGGATTTCCACAGTACACCTTGAGAGGGTGACCAAATGGTGGAATCAGGGTTAGGGTGCTTAATATGCAGAGGGCCAGAACTCAGGGTAGAAGAAGAAGGTGCAACTTCTTTCTCTTTCCTAGCTGCCTAACTAGGAGTTTGATAGTCTTTCGGTCTAGTAGCTACATTAATAGGCGTACTCATCATGAACACTTGAGATTAAGAGGAAGCAGATTGGGGTTGGTCTACCATTTGGGTTTGCTGAGATGGAAACGAATCTTTGAGGACAAAATGGGTCCCTTTGAGAAGGCGACTAACTTCGAATCATCAAGGACAATCCTTATTGTAGTGATCTTCCTCACAAATGAGGCAGGGATACTTGGGTTTCCGTTGTGAAGATTCTCCAGTAGATGATTCGAGAGGACCCTGTTTCAAGGCATTGGCTTTAGCTTTTGCCTATATTTTTTCCTTTCAAAGATTTTTCTACTATGGTAGACTGGACAACATGGACCTTTGAGGTTTTACCCGGGCCAAGTGGATTCTGAGATGAACTATTACGAACAACATTTGATACGAACTTCTGTTTGGAAGAAGTTTTTGTAGGGGTCTAAGATACCAAACTAATAACTCCATCGATGGGAGGGACAGATGGTGACTTTGATGTTGTGGGATCAGATGATGGCTCTGTAGCATTGGGTAATAACTTGTACAAAGTGCCAGACTGAGAGTAAACTAGATCCAAGTACTAGGCATGAGTGATGGCCCGCTCTTTAGTGATGCATCCACCCATAACTATATCACAAGAAATTGCAGCTACGAATGATTTGGTAAACCATTTAGTGAGAAACTGATCAAAAATATTGAATTTGATTAGGTGATGTCTACGTCTTCATTCACGACTGTGATCAGAGATGTGTGTTAGAGTATATTGCTTAAGCGATGTGAGAAAATAGGTGCCAATTTTATAGCGAACTGGTAGTTGAAAATGCGTGCGGAAAGCCATGGCTAAAGAGTTAAAGTCATGGTAAGTACTTCGAGGTAGTTCGATGTACCATTTCACTGTAGCACCTTGAGGGTTCATTGGAAAAGATAGAGACCAATGGAATCGTCCACGTATGAGTTTGACGAGCACCAAAGGTGATCTATCATCACAT
Organism: Pinus taeda; assembly: GCA_000404065.3. Classification (NCBI taxonomy): domain Eukaryota; kingdom Viridiplantae; phylum Streptophyta; class Pinopsida; order Pinales; family Pinaceae; genus Pinus; species Pinus taeda. The sequence goes on along the minus strand of APFE030128982.1, from coordinate 160,124 downwards.
GGGCCTAAGGATCTTCTTTAGCTTTCCCATCGAACTTTGGGCAATCACTTGGTATCTTGGACGGCACCAGAGGCCAGTATGATGAATGAAGGATTAGATCATTCGTAAGGCGTGATACATCTAGAAACTCGAGTGTAGCCAAGAAAGGTAATTGGGTGTTAAAAGGCATGGGAGGTCGATAAGTGGGTCCATAGGGAGGAGCCCATCCCCGCTGGCAAGGATTTTGGCCCCATAGTGGGGATTTTGGCCATATGGCATCTAAGGCTTCCCCCATTGCGGATTACCTTGACCATAGGGAGGATTTTGACCTTGAATACCTCGGAACTGTCCAGCCATAGGTTGATGATAAGAAATTTATGAGTTAAAAGGCCATTGAACCTATTAACCTTGGACATATGGGTATGGGACATGTTTTCCTTGAACATATGGATGATGAACTTGTTGTCCCTGAACAATAGGGTTCTTGACCTGCAATCCTTGGGCATAAGGTTGATATACTTGTTTCCCTTAGACATAGGAATTTTGTACCTGATGCCCTTGGTGCCAGGATTCTGAAACTGTTGACCTATGCCATGAGGATTTTGAGTCTGTTGCTTGATCTTGACCCTGCCCTTGCAAGGGTTGACCTTGTTGATATGTATACAAGGGTTACTACTTCCCTGGTTGGTTTTCCTGTTGCAAGGGTTGACCATGTGGTTGCAAAAATTTTCCCTAGGGTTGCAGAGGTTGGCCCTACGAGGATATGGGTTGAGAGGCATGCAGAGCATATTGCATCTGCTATTGCGTGGCCTGCCGCAACTGTTGTAAGAATTGACCTTGCGGTTGTTGCAGTTGACCTTGCTACTGGATGATTTTCCCTTGTTGTTGCGTTGAGAGCCCTTTCTGTAACAAAGGTTTCCCTTATGGTAACAAAGGCTACCCTTGTTGTTGTAGAGGTTGTCCTTGATGTTGCAAGGGTACTTGAATAGTGCCAGGAAATTGCTGAACTAAAGTTGGCTGTAGCTAGGTTGGTTGTATTGACTAGATTAGAGGGTGTAAGGTTGATTAACCATTCCTTGAAAACCATATGGAACATAAGGATTTTTTTATTGGACCTGAGCCCCATAAGATTGCTAATACTGAACATTGCTTAATCCAAATGGACCAACAGGATTCTGAACCTATTGGTACTAGATATTGCTTGATCCAGTAGGATCAACAACATTATAAATAATACCAGAAGAAGGTTGGTTTATACCAAGCATGTGAGCTGCTCAAATTAGTGGCACCTGACACCATAGAAACATTCAGGTTCTGCCCCTCAGGCGGTGGCACAATACGGCCACTGACTAGTGGGACGGAGGAACTGACAGAGACAATCTTTGAAATTGTCGATTGTGCTTGACGAGTAAATTGGATTGACGATACAAGAGTATTTGGAACTGTGGGTTGCACCAGGACTAAAGTAACATCCTATTGGGAAGTCATGTTCGTAACGAACTAACTTGAAGTAGGCTTCGTGCATGATGCCTAAACAAGATTATGGTAAAGTGATGAGGCACTAAGTGTACCTGAAACCAACTGTGACAAAGATGTTTAGTTGGGTGGAAAACTGGGGGGAATTCCCTCTAAAAAAGGGAAAGCCTCGGGAGGAAACTGTAATTCTTCCCCCTCAACAATGTGTGCAGTAGAAACTTTAGACTCGTCCGGAGATGTGACTAGATCAGCGCCTTTGGGTTCCATGTCTGAAAACAAATGAAAATGAATGGATGAATGAGTACGAGGGGATAGTTCCAAAGGAACACCCGGCTGGTCGTACAGACTGTAAGGCCATTGTGGTGATATCACAACAGGGTTAAACAGAGGGTTAAGAGGGTAGATAACCAGTCCAAGCTGACTGTTAGTGGTTGGCGATTTCTCTAGAGTTCGAACGGGGTTTTCCGAAGATTCTAGGCCAAGATCAGAAGATGACCCAGTATCGAAAGTAGGCAGAGGACAAGATGACAATGGTTGAATACTAAAACAAATTGCGAGTTCAACATCTTGGTCCTCGAGTGACTGTGGTAACTCAGGAAATGGATTCTCAGACAATATTTTAGATGAAGGAGAGGAAGAGGAACTGGGTGAACCAAATGGTTCAACCATGATGACCTTGTCTTAATCGACAGAACAAATAACTTCAAGGCTTTAAAATTTTCTTTTATGGAAACTCACGATTTGGTCTGAGAAAAAGGCTAACGGGGTTTTTTGGATCATGGGCAATCAATTATTAATATGCATAAAAGACTGATACTCTTTCATTTTTTAAGAGTCGAGAAAGAAACAAAGATGAATCTATCGCTTTTGTTTGGAAATGAGATCAAAAGGACAAGTGCTTGAATGATGTTTTAAGTTTAATGATTCAAAAATATCAAATGACTACTCTGGATGATCTAGGTAAACAAGATTACCAGGCAACCGTGAACTGTAGAATACCTCCTGGTGAACCAAGAAGTACGAGGAGGGTATCTCCCCAAATGTTTTGCTTGGTGTATCATGTTTGCAAGGTGGCCAACTCAGCTTCCTAAGGATAAAAGGATTGCAGCCTAGTGGGGTATCCCATTATATACTTGACGGTACGGGGAGCACAAATCCATACTAGTGTTGTCTAATGTCAAAGCTAACAACAACTGCTACGTTTAAAGACACTGGAACATGTCTCTAGCCTAGACCTTCTAGATATGATCGTTAATGTCAAATGCGCCTTAGGTTAATTGAATTCATTTTAAAGTTGATCTTCAGTTATGTTTCAGTTTTTAGGTCTTAGCGATGCTACTCAATAAACATTAAATGCAACTAAATGAGACAAGACCCTTTCAATTCGATGAAATGCCTACACTAGAGAAGGTAGAAACTACTCAATCAATTGCACACAATCAAGCAACTGAAAATGAAACGATCTTTCACTACCTTACTTTTTCAAAAAATAAAATAATGAAAAATGCATTCCAATTCCTAATTTCTTGACAAGCACTTATCTATTAGTTTCAAAAACAAAAATTCTCTTCCTTTTTCAAATGCTTATGCAATTCTAGTCTTTCAAATGATGTAAATTATCATAGCACAATGATGTAACAAGCCATAAGTTCATACTTTTTCATGAAACAATGAAACACACTTTTTGCATACAATCTTTTAATGAAAAATTTTCGAGACAATAAGATTTTCAAGCAGATGAAAATATGAAAAGAGAAGTTCATTCAGATTAATGAAACACCAAATTTACCAACCACAAGACAAGCAATGTAATCCATTCTGCAAAAGAAACGTTTAGGCAGGAAAATGAAAACTTTTCAAACTTGTGCAAAAAGAGGTCAAAGTCATAAAAAGGACCAAAACAAAATTCAAAGAGTAAGCACACCTACAACCCAACTTAGAGAGTTCAAAAACTACTAAATAGATGACCAACTAGATGCCCTAGTGTCGTTGGCCACTCAATGACTCAATCAATTAGGTAGAAAGATGATAAGCCAACAAGAAAACAAAACCAAATGAAAAGTAGCTTTCTAATGAGGGAGAAAATGGTCCAAAAGGATTACAGGGTCAAAACCACAAGAGTATAACACACTAACCAAGATTTGGGTCAAGCCCTCATATCCACTTACAGGCATCGACTTAACTGCCTAACTAACAACAAGCGCTAGAGGCTAGTCGGCACGACTGTTTCTCAGCAACTTGCACTGATCGACGCGACTGCCAGCGAATTAACCACGTTGATCAAAAGAGCTAAGGAAATATAATATTTCTTTTTTAAATAGGGACCAAATCTACTACTATGAATTTTAGACTTGGGCCAGTAAGCATGAGAAAAGAAACAAAACCAAAGGGAAAACATGGAACTAGAAAAGTTCTCACAAAATCATGAAATCCAAGACAAACAAAAGGATTGGGTTCGCCAATGGAGTAACCAATTTGTGGTGAAGTAAAATTATAAGTGTGGGCACAAAAAAATTCCTATAGCCCAATAATGGGTCTAGCCACAACAGTTACATTCTATGTAATATTTCCTTAGGTTAGAATCAATCAAGAGGACCTACCTCTTGGTCCGCTTATCATGCTTGATGATGTCTTCACTTGATCGCTCCAGCTTTCTCTCGCTTCCTTCTTCAAGCACCTGAAACAAGTAAACATCAACAAACAACAGACATGATAATAGAAAAATTGCAATTCAATCTACTTAACAAGTCAAGTAACATTAAGCCATGAATATGTAATATTACAAAACATGTAGGAAATCAATCGATAGTTGCATATATTAATATCAAAGAGAGATCACAACAATTTGTCTTGACATTGCAGTCCTCCTCTGACAAGACCAAGTTCCCCACACTTCTGCTAGCATTCCATGATGGCCCCCATCAATAATAGTTTTAAAGCTTTCCTCTTTAGGCTTCACTCCAAAGCAAATCGCACTTCTCCCTCACACAACTAGATAACTACAACTAGTAATAGCTTGCTTGTCTACTTCAAACCAAAATAGCATAAGCACACTAACATCAACACTCTAACTAGCTTGTGCTTGGGAAGAAGGGAGGTTTATATAGGAGAAAAGGATGGGAAATGGATCCTCGTCTCATGGGAGAAGGTTTTATCCCTTGAGGTAGTTCCATCATTATAGGGGAAAGGATCCCAAACTGTCATCCTCAACCCCATCCGTTCAAACCATTTACCAGACTTTCGTTATGAAGCTTCTAGAGCTAGAAGCTTTGGCTCTAATTTAAAAACTTTCCATAATAGGACCGACTTGACTGGAACACAACTCAGTTGCTCTTGTCAGCATGAGGAGTAGTGCTAAACTCCACACATTGGCGTGGGGGAGACAAAGTTCATTAGCACCTGCCTTGTAAACTCGATAAAACAAAAGTTTTAGGGGAAATGGTGCAAAAGGGAATAACAATGTAAACTTTGAAATAGGAACTATAAACTCGAAACGGGAACTCTGGCCAAAAAAACCCCGAAAAAACATCAAAAACAGTGCTAAAAACGAAAAGTGTGTATACTGGAACGATGATTTTTGTTTTTTAGGGTCAATTTTGAACATGTAATAAAAATGGCAGCGAAAATGAAATTTTCCTGCAAAATATAACTTGAAAACGAAAAAGTGATGATACTGGAATGATGATTTTTTTTTTCGAGTCAATCTTCAAAATTTTTAAAAATTACTAGTAAAACCAATTTTTTATGTGCCAAACAAAGTTGTTGATGAGGAGAAAACAAATTAATGTTTTTGGTAGAATATCATTTTTCTTTCTTATGTATAAATTCAACATGTTCTCAACCATAACATGCTAGATACAAAAGAAATTGAAATTTGTTCAACCATAAAATTAAAAAACCATGACATTATGAAAAAATTACATCACTAAATGAATTCAAAAGTCATTATTTGTATGTTGAATAAAACATACATTATATCTCTAATTTAATATTGCATTATAGATATTTTAAACAATAAAAAATATCATAATTAAGACATATAATCCAACAACATAAAAATGCCTCATAACTTCTCATTTAACACCATATGAAAATCAGAAATTTTATTTCAAGATACGACGCATACATCAGTTATATAAACTATCTTAAACAATTATTCAAAATCACTCATATTTTCTTGCACACCATCAGAATTCACATCTTCAAATGAGTGACTGGATGCTGATGAACATGTTTCATATTCTTCTCTTTCATCAACTAGTGTCGCATCTGATTCCACATGCATGCCCATCATTTCAGGTTTCAAAATCCTTCTAGATCTACGACTGGTTTCAGCAAACTACCATCTCAACATTGTTCCTTTTGGTAAAAACCTTTTTAGAATCTCTATCATCTTGAAGCGAAGAGTTCCTCTCTTTGTTAAATTGAAGTCATAAACAAGTATGTCAACATCCTCCAATTTTAATATGTCTGTGCAGCAACAATTTATATTTGTACGCTTTATTTTTCTATTTCCGCCATTTTTTTTGTCAACTACCATCTCTGGCTTATACACACCATTGAATGGGTGTGTATTTGTGGCATACCAATGTACTTCAACACTTGTAACATTCTCATTTTCTGTAAAGACCTTTATAACTTTAGCAACCCATAATGGATAACCATTGGGATCTCCATCTGCTAGCACTGCAATCATGCAACCCTCCTTAATATCCTATATTAAAACCCTGTAAAGGTCTTCCGTTCGTTCACGTTGTGCATGAGATCTTCTGGAACCAATATACATCTCTCTTTCCTCTGCCTGTGAAGAATTAATAATACCTTGAGATTGTTGCTATTCAACAATGTTTATTTCCTCATGTTTATTCGACACATTTTTGGCCAAATAAGTGGATTTTTCAAAGGTATATCTTCATTTGTTGTTGTTGAAATGATATCACTTTGATTATTGAAAAATGACACCCACCAAACTAAACCAGCAATGTCAAAGTACTCATATGTATATCTAATACATTTTTTAATTTCTTTCAGGCAATCAGAATAATTTATATGTCTATTTTATCTACGTGCATTATGAACTTCATCAACTGATTGTAATAACAATATTTTTGATGCAAATATTGGATGATCTGGAATGAACTTAAAAATTTGCATACCTGATGACGATGCCCATTCTACAGTAGTTGAATACTTCTTACCCCATATTAGCGTTTTCCCATCAATTTTTTTTTATACGGAATTGATGTTGGAAGCTAATGTCATTAAGTTGTTCAATGCATTTCCCCTCACCATATGAGCATGTCAACAGTTTCTTTCAACACATCAAAAGTAGGCTCTGGCATGTATGATTTATTAATACATTCAATTAGTGATGGCAAACTACCAACTTCCTCCTCAATGGGATTGAAAAACGATTGAACATCTGATCAATATGGTCATGAGTGTGCCCAACAAGAAGGAAACCAACCTTTACCTTTTGAAAAATTCTCAATTCAACAAGCATGTTTAGATATCCAAAAATAACCTGATTTTTGTTTTCACGGGCAAGTGTTGTCCAATTGAGATACAAAACTTTAGGAAGATTACATACCAATGGAAAGCACATCATGAATTATGGTTATGGTCAAATTTGCATCATTATGAATATTTGGAGTTGTGAAGTACACCCTTGGCAACATTTTTCCATTGAAGAACATACAACCAACCAAGTGAGACTGAATAAAATTTTCCTCCTGTAAATTTTTGGGTGTGCAAACAAAATGTGGTAAAAGTGTTTTCTTCTGGTCCATATCATCAATTATCAAACCCAAATATTTATTCGTATTATCATAAGACTTCTTTCTATGCTTGTACAACTTCTTCCTTTCATTTGTTTGTTGTTCGCGATGCTTCTGAAGTTCTTTGATAATTGAATCTACACAACATAAAAGAAATCCATTAAGAAATATGTTTTCATAATTGATGACTATACAATTTTAAAAGTTAAAGTTATGATGTTTACCTATTTTTGATCATTCACATTTGTCCCTTTTTTATTTAAGAGAAGAACATGTACTGCAAATCCCCATCCTTGGCTTTTTGGGAATACAGACATTGTTGAATTCTTTCTTCCATACCTTCACAAAATATTGATATGTAATAAACTAACCATGTCCCTCAACACCTTCTGCATATTCTTTGTATAAGTTGTAGATTTCTCGTCTTGAAAAATTATCTGGAATATGTATTGTTTTTCTATTTGGCATACACTCTCCATGCTTTGAAAATAAATCTTTCATCCATAACATTCCAGTGTTTGATAATGGCCCAAAATGTCTTTTATGATGTACTTCTGAATAAAATTTGGGATCCTTTTCCAAATTTTCTTGAATTCTCAAGAGACAAAAATTCCCAATCGAATGAAACATTTTAAAATCTTTTCTACAAATAAATAAATTCCTAATATGATAATCATAACCTGACAATGTAGATTGCTGCAACCAACTATATGAATTTTGCATGCTTTTATTCATTGACAAATATATTTTCCCGCTCTCTAATGCAAATTTGATATTGATATGTTTCAAGCAATCTTTTTGGCAACATTCACTTGAAATGAGAGCACTGATAGAACTTCTTCTCATCAGATATTCTACTCTACACCTTTTATAACTAGAACAACTTGCATTGATATGAAAAGGCCTGCTCCTACTCCTCGATACAATACTTCTTGGCAACATCTCCATCATCGGATCATCATTTTTATAAGGATTTTCATCATCATTAAGAGGAATGTTATCCACACTATGATCAGCTGTGCTTTTCAAATATTGCCTTTGAGGATATTCTTCATCTTCCCCTTCTTTAGTGCTACTGTCATAGTCCTTAGAATTCGGACTGAATGGAAAATTTGACGCGATGTTTAATGGATATTCTTCCTCATATGCATTGTCAGTGCTGCTCTCATAGTCCATACAATTAGGACTACGTTGAAAATGTTATTGTTTACATATTGAAGATGCTACATCTTGTCCTTTGTCACTGCTACCTTTATATTCTTTAGAATTAAGGCTAAGTGCATCATCCTATCCTTCATCACTGCTACTCTCATAGGTCTTAGAATTAGGACTAAGAGGACACTGTGACACTTGATTCTTTTGAAATTCATCATCACGCTCTTCATCACTATTTCTCTCATAGTCCTTAGAATTAGGACTAAGTGGACACCATGACACTCCAATATTTTAAAATTCATCATCCCACACTTCATCACTACTGCTCTCATAGTCCTTAGAATTAGGACTAACTGGACACCGTGACACTCCATAATTTTGAAATTCATCATCATGCTCTTCATCACTACTGCTCTCATAGTCCTTAGAATTAGGACTAAGTGGACACTTTGACACTCCATTCTTTTGAAATTCGTTATCACGCTCTTCATCACTTTGCTCTCATAGTCCTTAGAATAAGGACTAAGTGGACACCATGACACTCCATTCTTTTGAAATTCTCCATCATGCTCTTCAACACTGCTGCTCTCATAGTCATCGGAATTAAGACTAAGTGGACACCGTGACACTCCATTCTTTTGAACTTCACCATCATGCTCTTCATCACTGTTGCTCTCATAGTCCTTAGAATTAGGACTAAGTGGACACCGTGACACTCCATTCTTTTGAAATTTGTCATCAAGCTCATCATCACTGCTGCTTTCATAGTCCTTAGAATTAGGACTAAGTGGAATTTGTGACTCTTTATTTATTTGAAATTCTCCATCCCCTCTTTCATTAGTGTTGCTCTCATAGTCCTTAGGATGAGGACTAAGTGGAAGAATTGACTTTCTATTCATAGTGGAAGAATTCCCGTTATATTTATCAATATGAATAGAGTTGTTATGCGATGAAGATGTTGATGGTGTATAAATTGAAACTTCACTATCAGGACAATCCATCCCTTTCAAATAGAATATGTTGAATGATGCAAATGAAGAGACTCCTAAAGATATTATATAGCTTAGAGAATGAAATTTTCCTTCCAAAAAGTTTTGCAAAATTATTTCCATCCAAAAAGTTTGTTAGATTTATTTCCCTTCATTATTTTATTCTACAATTTATTGAAAAATGCAAACTAAATTTTTTTATGAAATAAATCATTAAAGTTAAAATTGTAAACTACAACTTCTACATTAATTATTTTAATAGTTAAATTATATAATATTTACTAAACAATTGAATATTTTTTTAAATTTTTATAATACATTCTAAAACAAATTAATCTCACATCCACCCCACTGTAAAACAATTTTATAATATTCGCTTTATCATATTTTCCTTCATTGCCATAAAAAAATTAACATGTTAAATTTTTTTAAAACAAATTATCCCACATTAACCGTACGGTAAAACATCTGCGTAATTTCACCTATATACTAAATTCCATTATCACTATTACTCACATCACATCAAGGTTTTCTGAAGTTTGTTGAAAGAATTGTAAATCTATGGAGCAACTACATTGCTATCAACAACATATTCAATGAAGAATTCTCACAATTGAAAGGTAGGTTAGACTTTTTTCCTTGAAAATTTTCATATAAAATTAGTTTAATGTAGATTTTTTTTTAAATTAATACTTTTTTTGAGCCAACTTAACCAATACATCCGTCGTGAACATGGTGGGCCCGAAAAAACTCATGATGGTAGCCCACCCCGCGGCACCACGGTGGCCTGCCCATGGCCGTTGGGCGATTCCGCAAATCGCCCAACAGCCAACCCGGGCAGGCCACTAGGGTGGCGCAGGGTGGGCAGCGAGGGCAGGTGAGTGGGTGAGTGAGGACAGACAGGTGAAGGCAGGCGGTCAGGTGGGAGGCCGAGGAAGGCAGATGGGTGAGGGCAGGAGGGTGGGTCGGTGAGGGCGGGAGGGCGAGGG